>APFE031413000.1:0-14529 GCA_000404065.3 Pinus taeda | reverse complement strand
CACTCATGATTGACAACACCTCTGCAATAAAGTTGGCCAAGAAACCAAAGTTCCATGATCGTACAAAGCACATCAATACTAAATATCATCTGATCCGGCATCATGTTGAGACCAAAACAATCTATCTCCGTCATTGTTCCGCAAATGAGCAAATTGCAGACATCTTCACCAAAGCGTTTGGAAGAGAAAAGCTTGAAAGATTCAGAATGATGCTTGGACTCACCAACATCCCTTCAGATTAAGGGGGGGAATGTTGACACCTAATCTTCAGCGATTGGGAGAATTTGAATGTGAACAGTCATCAAGAAGATGAAATGAATGATCACATTCATGTATATAACAGATAGCTACCTAATGGAATAAGCGAATCAGTTTTTCTGGAGTTACTCCTGGCCTGACAAAAATGTTTTAGGAATGGTAGACAAAACACCAGTGGACAGGTAAAGATTTTTTTTATAATTGCAATGTCCATTCCATGATATTCTCTCTTGAATGTTTGATTGTATTTTGAATGTTTATTTTGATTTTGATTTTTCTTTTAACTATGAAATTGAAATTACTTGGTATCATGTCCATTTAAACAACAACCAAAGAGTGAAGGTGAAATTAATATTACACTTAATTGATTGAAATCCTTTTAGTTGTTTTGTGTGAATTTGTTTTCATGACTATTAGAAAAGTTTAATTTCATGTTTTTATTTGAGCATAGGATATTTATATACTTGACCAAATTCAAGCGTTACAGAATAAATATTGCTGTGTATAAAATTACAAGGATTAGACATCACACCTCAGATTATTTTTTTTCACAAGTTATCTATATCTTGAGCTTTTTAGCAAGTAACTTAGTTGACATGATTGTGGCTAAGCTTTCCATAAAAGTTTAATACTAAGTTACTAAGGTGTTCTTTTCTATGATGTCATTTTAATTTCTATGTTTATACATGTCATTTGGCCACATAGTGGCCATTATCGCCCAAATGAAGAAAACTTCTTCAAGTTTCTTACTTTCATGGGAAAAATGGCTTTAACATTGCTTATGTTGAGGTATATGTCGTATAAATCCTTTATAGTCTACTTTATTTTATGTTCTAGCATTCATGTTAGGTCCCTATAATACTAGTGATTCCCCCATAACTATTGTCGTTGTATCCATTATTGTTATTGTTGTGCCCCTATTGTCCCCATATTGTTATTATTTGACCTAGAAAATCCCACTATTATCATTTCTGTGCCTTTCTATTATTATTGTTAGGACAGCTTTGGTTATATTGTAACCCCTTAGACTCTTATCTATAAAAATGAGGTTTTTTCATTTGAATCATCGAATAATTGTTCATTTGTATAATGTAAAGGAGGTTTCCCCCTGAATAGGCTTATTTCTAAGGTGTTCATCTATCTTTTCTATCTTTTTGTGAGGTGGTTTCATAACATTTGGTATCAGAGCTTTAGATTCAGGGGTTTTTCTACTCCAAACAGGTCACCATGGAATGTTCGCTATAAATTTTTTCTGTGACATTTTAGAAGCTAAAAAAACCCCATTTGAGAGAAAAGTTCGCTAAACCTTGGGCCCAAATTTCAGATCTTATCATGCTATATTATTGGAGATATAATCTGAGGAAGTTTAGGTTTTAAAAGACCCCTGAATTATTCCAAATAGGTGACCATGGGAAAACAATCATAACTTTTGCTCTCAGCATCAGATTGAATTTTAGTAAGAAGTTACAGAAAGAGGATGGACTCTAGCCTTTTTGGATATCATTTTAAGAACCTAAGGTTGAAAAAGTGACCAGCGGCACGTCATACAAGTTTTCTCTACTGAACCAGTCTATACTTAGCTCATTGTGGGAGACTTTGCATAACTCTTCATTCGATAATCCAACGTTGATCAGAATTGTGGAGTTAGAAATATTACTCAGAGGGTTACAGTAGGAAGAAATTCCTGACCTTGGAGATCCACAATTAGAGAGATACATCAGATTCAATATCGAGTTCCTACAAAGTGAAAAAATGTGTGTAGTTTTTTTAAACGTTTGCATAAGCTTCATTTGAAAAATTAGTTTGAAGCAATTCAAAGGGCATAGTGAAGCATTATTATCGGTAATTGATGCCTCGAAGAAAGAAAATGGGAACACCTAGTAAGCAACCTAAAAGCTCTAACATGATTTCTGAAGAAGAGGAAGAAATGCAACATAATATATCAAAGCTACGAGACCAAGTGCAACAAATTTCACTCACGTAAAAAGTAATAGAAGCTAAGATGAATGATTTAAAGAAAGACGTAGAAGCTAAGATGTATGTTGCAGAAGCTAAGATGGATGGTTTAAAGAAAGGTGTAGAAGCTAAGATGGACGGCGTGGAAGCTATGATGGATGTCATGGAAGGTAAGATGGAAGATTTAAAGAAAGGAATGGAAGATTTGAAGACAAATTTGTAGACAAATTTGACAAAGTTTCTACAAGAAATGCTTACTAATGGTGAAAAGGTAGTAAAGGAAACTCATGGTGAGAACAAAATAAATGTTAATAATGATTTCATAGACATTAAAGTTGGGTTGAAGAACCACCATGTTCAAAAGATCGATATGAGGAAGTTTGATGGCAAGGATCCCGAAACATGGATACTATAGATGGAGTGATTTTTTGATCTCCATAACGTGAAAAACACACAAAAGGTACGCATTGCAACTTTATATTTGGAACCTAATCAGTTTGTATGGTATTGATGGATTTGCTCTTGTAAACAAATTGTAACTTAGACTATATTTACAGATGAAATGATAGCAAATTAGCCCATTGATGAATATCAAACAAAAGTGTTCAATGGCAGAGCACATTTAGGACTTTCAAAAATTGAATATAAGGGAAAATGATATTCCAGAGAAGCAGAGGATTGATGTACCCATAGGGACTTTAAAGGATAACATTCAACATGAGGTTCATCTTTGGGAACCTGATTCGTTAGAGAAGGAACTCAGGTTGGCAAGAAAAGTGGAAAGAAAAATTATGGCAACAAGGAAGTCTACCCATCACAATTATAAACATGGAAGTGTTGTTTCTCCTAGCCTTCCACACCCTACAAGGTTGACACCACAACAATTGGAAGAAAAAAGAGGAAAAGGGATTTGTTATAATTGTGATAGAAAATACACTAAAGATCATAAGTGTTCCGATAAGAAATTATTTTACATAGATTGTGAAGAAGAGGAAGAAAAGGAACAAGAAACATCAAAAGAAGAGGATAAACACCAGGAACCAACCCTAGAAGAAGAAGAAATGAATCCGACCATATCTTTTAATGCATTGGCTAGAATTACCACTCCTCAAAGTATCAAGATAGAACAACATATCAAGAAGAAAAAGGTAATAGTGTTGATTGATTCGGGAAGTACCCATAATTTTATTCATTGTAAGATATGCATGGAATTGAATTGCTTCCTATATCTAGAACTAGAGTGTCAAGTGATGGTTGCAAGTGGAGGAACCATAAATTTTTCAGGAAAGTACCATAATATCAAGCTATCCATTGGAGAATATGTATTGAATAGGCCAATCCTTTCCATTCAAATGGGTGGTGCTGATGTTGTACTAGGAGGTGTAAAGCAAAATTATGACAATAAGGAAGTCTACTCCTCACAACTATAAAGATGGAAGTGTTGTTTCTCCTAGACTTCCACAACCTACAAGGCCAACACCACAACAATTGGAAGAAAAAAGAGAAAAAGGGATTTGTTAGAGTTGTGATAGCAAATACACTAAAGGTCACGAGTGTGCTGAGAATAAATCATTTTGCATAGATTATGAAGAGGAGGAAGAAAATAAATAAGAAACATCAAAAGAATAGGATATACACTAGGAAAAAACCATAGAAAAAGAAGAAATTAATCTGACCATATCTTGTAATGCATTGGTTGGAATTACCACTCCTCAAACTATCTAGATAGAACAACATATCAAGAAGAAAAAGGTAATAGTGTTGATTGATTCGAGAAGTACCCATGATTTTATTCATTGTAAGATAGCCAAGGAATTGAATTGCTTTCTATATTGAGCACCAGATTGTCATGTGATGGTTGCAAGTGGAGGAACCATAAATTGCTCAGGAAAGTGCCATAATATCAAGCTATCCATGGGAGAATATGTATTGAATAGCCCAATGCTTTCCATTCAAGTAGGTGGTGCTAATGTTGTACTAGAAGTCCAATGGCTACAATCATTGGGTACAATAGATTTTAATATTCAAGAACTTTTCATGAAATTCTCTTCAAAAGGAAAGGAAGTTGAATTGAAGGGTATCGCAAGGAAACAAGAAAGTAATCACTCTAACAAAAAATGACAAACTTCTAAAGAAATAACAACTGGCATAAGCACAATAATTTCACTAGAGGTCCCACTGAAATCATCCATTCTCCCATACTCAAAAAGTTTGCATAGCATCCAAGGATTTGAGACTCCCAAAGCCTCCCACCTATTCATGATCATGATCATGCTATTAATTTGATTCCAGGAAGTGTTCCTCCAAACATCAGGCCTTACAGATATCCCTATGTCCAAAAAAGTTAAATTGAACATATGGTTGCAGAAATGTTAGAGGCTGGTATGATTCAACCAAGTCAAAGTTCTTTCTCTGCTCCAGTAGCATTGGTTCACAAGGATGGATCATGGTGTATGTGTCTAGATTAAAGGGAGATCAACAAGCTAATTATTAAAGATAAATTTCCTATTCCTATCAGCGATGAATTATTGGATCAATTGCTTGGATCAATTTACTTCACCAAGTTCGATCTTCATTCAAGATATCATCAAATCATAATGAAGATTGAAGAAATTCCAAAAACAACATTTAGAATGACGAGGGTCATTATGAATTTTTGGTCATGCCTTTTGGCCTTACTAATGCACCTTATACATTTCAAGGTTTGGTGAATTCCATTTTCAAACCATTCCTTAGAAAATTTGTGTTAGTATTTTTTAGTGATATACTAATCTACAACAAGTCTTGGAAGGATCATGTCCAACATGTTGATATGCTGCTCAAACTATTAGAGGAGAAACAATTATATGCAAAAGTCTCCAAATGTTTCTTTGGAGTACAAGAGGTGGAATATCTGGGTCATAATGTATCTCATGAAGGTGTTAAGGTAGACCCTAGAAAAATTAAAACCATTAAGGAATGGAAAATCCCCACATCCATAAAGCATATACAAGGATTTCTCAGGTTGACAAGGTATTATCGCAAGTTTGTTAAGAATTATGGGATAATAGTAGCACCTCTAACAACATTATTGAATAAAGATGCATTTTCATGGACTCCAGAAGAAACGAAGGCCTTTGAATATCTTAAAAAGGAAATGTGCCAAGAACTAGTCTTAGCTACACCGGACTTCACAAAAACCTTTATTGTGGAATGTGATGCCTCAAGAAATGGAATTGGTGTTGTTTTAATGCAAGAAGAAAGACCCATTGCTTTCTAAAGTCATCCAATCAAAGGAAAGTATTTTCACAAAGCTATTTATGAGAAGGAAATGTTGGCAATACTACATGCACTTAATAAATGGTGACCCTACATAACGGGAAGAAACTTCAAGGTAAAAAAAAAATCATGATTGTCTTAAATACTTTTTAGAACAAAGAATATATTTAGAAGAGCAGCAAAAATGGGTCACAAAGATGTTGGGTTGTGACTTTGTAATCTTCTATAAAAAAGGGAAGCAAATTGTTGTGGCAGATGCACTCTCAAGAAAGGATGAGGATGTGGAAGCATTTCTTTGTTCTATTTCTATTATCCAACCAGATTGAATAAATGAAGAAAGGGATGAATAGAAGAATGACGAGGAAGTGTGGGCACTCATTCAAAAGATACAATAAGATCCCAATACATCTGATACATTTAGATGGAAAAATGATTCATTATCGTACAAGGATCAGTTATACCTATGTAATAATTCACAACTCAAACAAAAATATTCTTAGTAAATTGCACACCTCTCCCTTAGGAGGTCACTCAAGATTTCTAAAAACCTACCACAGGGTTAAGAAGGATTTTTTTTGGGATGGCCTTAAACATGATATTCAAAATTTTGTGGCAGAATGTTTGGTTTTCTAACAAAATAAAGTTGAAACAATTAAGACCCCAGGACTATTACCACATTTCTCCATTCCAAGCCAACATTGGGAAGAGGTTTCAATGGATTTTATCATAGGTTTACCCAAGTCCAAAGGAAAGAGTGTTATTATTGTGGTAGATGACAGACTTACCAAGTATGCACACTTTTGTGCATTATCTCATCCATTTAAAACGAGTATACTTTATACTGCATTTATGGAAACAATTCAAAAGCTACATGGAAACCCAAAGATTATTCTAAGCGACAGAGATCCCATTTTCACTGGAAATTTTTGGACATAATTATTTTCTTGTCTTGGTACTCAGTTAGCTCGTAGCTCATCTTATCATCCTCAATCTGATGGGAAAACTGAGATAGTAAACAAATGTTTGAAGGATATCTTCGTTTCTTTGTATCTGATAAACAGACACAATGTGTCAAATGGTTTCCTCTGGCTGGATGGTGGTATAACACTTCCTTCCATACACAACAAAAATGACCCCATTTATGGCACTTTATGGATATCATCTACCATCCATCACATCATATTTAAGAGAAAATTCTAAGGTTCAAGCAATGGAAGATCACATCGAGCATCCGCAACAAGTTCTCCAACTCCTTAAGGATAACCACACCTTGGCACAGAATAGAATGAAACAGTAGGCAGATCAACATCGCAGTGAAAGAAGTTTTCATGTACGTGATGGGGTATTTTCTATGGTTACAACCATATAAACAAATTTCCCTCAAGAAAGCTAAGAAGGATAATAAATTATCACCAAAGTATTATGGTCCATACAAGGTGTTGCAAAAGATAGGTACTATGGCATACAAATTGGAGCTTCCTACATCTTCCTGAGTGCAGCCAATTTTCCATGTTTCATAATTAAAGAAGGTTATAGGTGACAAGCTTCCAGTTCAAACAATATTGCCAAAACTTGATGAGCAAGGAAAAATCATATTGGAACCTGAAGCAATCAAGGAAACAACAACTCGATAGCTACGAAATCGATCAATTTTAGAGTATCTCATCAAGCGAAAGATCTTACTTGTTGAATATTCCACATGGGAGGATGAGAATTTTATACATAAGCATCCAGAACTACTCAAGAATTGAGGAAAACACTTTTTTGAAGGAGATGGGCATGGTAGGTCGCTATAATACTAGTGATTCCCCCATTACTATTGTTATTGTATCCCTTATTGTTATTGTTGTGCCCCTATTGTTCCCATATTGTTATTATTGTGCTCCATAGAATCACACTATTATTATTTTTGTGCCTTTATATTATTATTTTTAGGTCGGCTTTGGTTATATTGTGACCCCTCAGACACCTATATATAGAAAGGAGGTTTTTTCATTTGAATCATCAAAGAATTCTTCATTTTTGTAATGTAAAGGAGGTTTCCCCCTCGAAGAAGCTTATTACTAAGGCATTGATCTATCTTTTCTATCTTTTGTGAGCTGGTTTCATAAATTTTTATCATCTTTAATCTCTTATACTTTACATTGTATCTTATTTTGTTTTCAGAAAAGGAACTCAATAATGATGGAAAGAAGCAGGAATTGAAGAAAGACGAGAATGATAACACTAGAGTGAAAAATGGAAAGAGAGAGAGAGAAGAGAATTGATCTAGTGATGCCCTTAGAGCCAATATCTTGCATAAGACACACACATAGAGACTGTTGGTCAAGACTTCAGAGTTGGTGAATTCACCTCCAATGCCTTGGAAACACAATGATAATTTTTTGAGGTAATGAAACAATATTTTATATGTAAATCGTAGTCCAACCAATATTAAGTTGGAAACTCATATTGTAATACTTGACATTTCATATAATATAATTTTTGTGGTTGAAATTATTTATAGTTGCACTTGATATTGTTTAGTATTGTAATTAACATATGTAACTTTGTATGACATTGTATGACATTTTTTTAATTTAGTGACAGAGCCATATTAATTAATTTATGTTGATTAATAATGAACACATAAAATCAATCTAAAACTACTAAATTAATAGTTTATATTGATTAATGATAAATACAAACAAAATGAATATACGACTAAATTAGTCGTTTATAATGATTGTTAATGAAAGTAAATGAAATGAATATAAAATACTAAGTTAGTTGTTTATATATTGAATATGAAACTACCAAAAAAAATAAATGACTACTACAAATGATAAATTTGTGATTACAAATGAGGACTAAATTTTGCATATATATGACTATTAGTAGCTAATTTACAATATCTTAAAACATGACTAAAATTTAGTCATAATTCTTTGGTCATTAATTGGTTTCAAGTGATGACTAAATTTAGCATATATATGAGTATTAGTAGCTAATTCACAATATCTTATAACATGACCAAAATTTAGACATACATCTTTGGTCATTAATTGGTTTCAAGCGATGACTAAATTTTGTATATATATGACTATTAGTAGCTAATTTACAGTATCTTATAACATGACTAAAATTTTGGTCATATTTCTTCGGTCATTAATTGGTTTTCTACGGTGATCATATACTAATATATTTTTTTGTATATTTGGTCATTAATTGTGGCAATTAATGACTAAATTAACGATCAAATTTATGACTAAATATAATACTAGATGATAAAATTGAGACGAGCAATTAATGGCTAGGTTAAAAATGACTAAATGTTGGTCGTGTTATAAGATACTATAAATTAGTCACTATTGGTCACCGACTGAAAAACGGTCATTTATATGCAAATTTTAATCGTTTTTAAAATAACTAATTAGCCATTTTGTACTAGTGAAATCTCCAAGGTTGCCTCAGGTTTTCGAGATAATTTTGTTTCATAGTTTAGAAAAGATAGCCAGGAGAGATAGGAGGTAGGGCACACAGAGATGGTATGTCTACTATAACATCCCACAAGCCACATACATTAATTTTTTGTACATGCAACCATATTTCTAGAAAGAGAAAGAGATTGAAGCAACCTCACTTTCCAGTTGGTTTTTTTCCAAAAATGGTTTTCGAAAGAGAATATCTTGTCTTGTGTGTGTGTGTGTGTGTGTGTGTGTGTGTGTGTTTATTTTGTCGTTATCTACTTTTCTGCATAATTTCCATTCGCATGCATGCACTAATTAATTATAGTTAAATCTATATAACTTAAAGTTTAATAAAACTATAATGGTGTAGAATCTCAAAATTTTAATATAATATTATCAGATGTGTTATGATGAACAATCCAATGGAATATCCATGGAATTTTATGGATCATTAAATTTATGGTAAATGAAACTTTGTGAGCACTAGTATTATAGCAATAATGCTGCAACTCCTGGGCTTCCTACTTTACTTTTATCAACCCGGTAGCTGGTAACAAACTTGGAAGCAACGGTGTTGTATGCACAAGTACTAGTTCTTACTGCAGACTATCACTTGGTCAGCTGGCACAAGATCACTAGGAGCTCAGGCCAACTTCTATGGATTCTAGAAGAAGCTCTATATGTAATGAAAGAAAGGAAATCTTACTCTACAAAGACTACTCTACTTGCAGAAAGGAAAAAAATACTGAAATGTAAAGTAAACCTAGCAAACCCTACTTAACCAACAATCCTACTTTTGTAGAAAAAGAGATGAAAAACCATGAAATGAATACCATTACCTACTTAGGATGTAAACAACATCTACTCAAGCTTTCCAGAAGGAAATGGGAAAAAACATCTTTTTGGATTTTTATGTATTTTTATGTGAAATTGTCATGCATGTAATTTATTTGATTGTGAATGTGGCGGCAATTAGGTGGCAATGGAGGGTGGCTTTGGGATTTGATGAGGTTTATGATGGTGTGGATGGGTCCTAGGAGGGCTCAGGTGGCCTTCTGGAGGCATTTACAGCAATCAGAATTAAAAAATAAGCCTACAAGAAAACCTATAGGAGGCTACAGAGGATCTACACGAGGTCTACAAGAGGATGCCGAGAGCAGTTTTGGAGGTTTTGAATGTAGGAAAGTGGGTGGAAAGGGTATCTGAAGGCTAGGGTGATGTGTTAAGGGGTCTAGGGTCCATAAAGAGTGATTAGGAGAGATAAATATGGTTATATTTGTTCAAGGAAAGAGGGGAAAGTCTATGGAAAAGTGTAGAAAACTACGACAGATTTGAGATGAACTATGGGAAACCTATGAGGCATGGATCAAAGAGAGATTATGATGGTTGATTGGCTAACTTGTTGTGAGAAGAGATTCACTGCTAGAGAATTTAAAATCAAAAAATGAGATTAAGCAAGCAAGGAAACTAAGTACATAAAAAAAAAAAAAAACAAACAAACAAACAAAAACAAAACAAAACAAAAACAAAAACAAAATTTTGCGTCAAGCTAATCTAAACTCTGATCTACAAAAGTAAATGATGAGAAATGCTATGATGAGAGAAATCATGGAAGGAAACTTATTGCAAGACAAAAATTAGTATGGTGAAAGAGATCTAAAGCAAAGCATTGACCTTCTAACAAACTGCAACACTAGAAATCCTATGGAGAAGGAAAATCTATGTTTTTTGTGGCAGCAAGAGGGTCTTGGCCTCAGTTCATGGTCCCAAAGGGAGGAAAGGAGGCCAAGGTTCTGTTGATGGCCTTTTTTCATCTTATTTCTATAACTATTCGACCTACTATAGAAAACTCAAATGGAAACAACCTTCTAAATTACCAAAAACAACCTATTGAAGAAAGAAATTCATATAACAACTAATCCATAAACTGAAACAAAGCATATAAATAAAAACAAGAGGATCTTGGCTACTTGGATTGGGCCCTAACCCAAGAGCTTCATCACTCTGAGGTAACTGAGTGCTAGCTCGAAAACTACTTCATCTTTACTATCAAAATAATAATAGGATTACATGAAACTATCAACAAAAGTGAGCTCGAAATTGAGCAAAGCAAAGCTGCAACAAAAATTCAAAAATTTGACTAACTTCCTATTGAGGCCCTAGGCCTCTCTACTTATACAACAGAAGCTCCCAACGGCTTCCTTAAAATCAGGGAGGCTTGGCTCCCAAAACTTGAGATAAATAGAAGTTATACTCCACTTGCTTAATTTCCTCTTTAGTGCATTGATGTGGCTGTTTGTGCTCTGAGCTTCATGATGGATAATTCGAAGTGGGGAGTCAAAAATGAGGGGGATACCCTCCTATAAATCCTCTCCCTTTTGTACTTCAAATTATTGCTGCCAATTGTCCATTATTTTTGACTTTATCTCCAAAATTAAACAAAATCTGCATTAAACACATATTAGACTCCATGGCATAATGACCAACCAACTCACTCCATAAGCATAAATATAATAAAAAAACATGTAATAAGCTAATGATAATGGTTGATTAAACTATGTTAGGAGGTAAAATGAGCCCATATAATTACCCATTTATGAGGCTCATCATCACCCCCCTACTGAAGGTGTTGCTCATCGTCTAAGCAACTCAATCCATCTCCTCATCTTTGATGGCCCTGATGACCCACCTAACATCCCATGCATCTAATGTGAGGTCCTCTTCTTTGTCATGGAATCATGCCTTTCTATCCACCTCTTCCCACTATTGTTGTTCTTCTTCCTCTTTTCTACCTTCTAGCAGGTCTAGCAGTAGTAGGGGACTCAATTTGAGGCCAATCCAATTGACCTTCAAATTTTGCAAAGAGTGCTTGTATAGTGGCACTCTCCTTAATGCTTCTTTCATCCTTGTTGGGGATTCATACTCCCTGATCTATAGACTATGTGGTAGGGTGTTCCACCTCCTCATAAAAGCATGACTACAGTCTTCCCTAAGCAACCTTTCCATGTCCTCAAAATGTGCAATGGCATGAGCTTGATCATTGATATACTTAGGGGCAATTTGGGGATTATTTGCAAGCATCTGGTGTGTGCTGATGAGAGCCATCGGGTATGATGGCTCAACTCTAATCATCAAGGACTCATTCTGCTCCTTTAACATCAACTTGCTTATCTCTACTACCCTTAATTCCTCATGATTCATCCATGATGCCATGGCCATTAATTGTAGGTCCCCTAGCCTAGCATTGGGGTCCCACACATTCATATTGGTGAGGCCATGTTATGCTAAACTTTGGTCACATAGGTCCATAAACTGTCTATAATCTTGGAAAGGCATTGTGCCTTTTGTGCCAAAGTCTTGATCTGAAACTACAGCCATTTGTCCTTGAGGTATAATCCATATGATTTTGCTGGTGTTCTGCACTGTAGTGCCTCCATAGGCCAGTTGAACATGCATGTTAGTTGTGTCTCCCTCTCTTGCAGTTGTCTTATAAGTAATGCATTTTCTATTTCCAAGTGTGTTCTTGTGATTGCCTCTCTATGTCTTACAACACTTAACTCCTTGCCCATTTCCATAAGCTTGTTCTCCATGTGGCCAATATCCTCTACTCCCTTGGATTTGGTGATTTTCATCCACCTATGGCTCCTTATTTTCTGTTTCTCCAACTCAAACAAATGTGGGATTGCAAATTTCTGTGGAATGATCCCCCCCCCCCCCAAGAAGGTTGTAGTAAGAGCCCAAACTAGGCTGGAGATCAGGTTCTTGAGTCTTTGTTGCTTCCTCCTTCCCTTGTGACTATCCTTCTAGTCTTTCTTCAAGTTTTTCAATCTCATGTGGTCTTGAAAGGATCTCCTGTAGAATAGTTTGTGCCTCCTGTAGAACCATTTTTGAGTCCTATAGTTTCACACTTTCCTTCTAGGTGGAAGATCTAGGAGTCCCTCTTTCATATGTGATAGGGGTTTTAGAGGGAGATTCTTCCCCTTTGACAGTGGGTGAATCTTTAATTACAATGGGCACTTTAGAAGAATGGTAGGGCTTCCCTTTTTTCATCCTTGTGCTCTTCTAAGCCCTGAAATTCATTGAGGTCTGCCTTTTCCTCTTTTGTTTGGGTTTAATCGGGGTTGATGAGGGCAGCGAGAGAAGTTGTTGCCTCCCTTTCTAGGGTCTCAGTAGACACTTTTGCCTTTTCTGCCCCCTTTTCCTCTCCTTTTGTCTTCTTCTCTGCCTCTGTTGGTTTTGTCTCCTTTTGTTTTGTTTTGGTTTCTTCCTCCTTTGGTTTGGTTTCTTCCTCCTCTATCTTGGTTTCCTCCTTCTCTGTTTTGGTGTCTTCCTCCTCTGTTTGTTCCTCAGTTTCCTCCACTTCTCCCCCTTGTTGCTCTTCCCCCTCACTGTCAGAAGGACTGAGATCATATGTGAGGGCCTTTACATCATCTTTTGTTGTCATGTTTCAGAAGATTTCCCATGCTATGGGGATTGTGAAGGTATGGAGGGCTTCTTATACTAACATTTTCAATAACCCATAGTGAGCCAAATCATATGGACCTCCTGCCTTCAACTTAATGCTGGAGTCTATGAGGGACTACAGGAGAAAATAGGGGATGCTGAGTTTCTGGGGTGTTGGATTGTCCATGCCATATCTCAGCTCATGGAGAAGTCTGAAATGGTAGCCATAAACTATGTTATACCTCCCTTCACAAGAAATATATTTGATAATCTGGTAACTAACCTCATCCCAAGGGTAAGGTATGCTTGTCCTTCTAATGCCATTTTTTTCTTCTACATGATGTTCATTGTTTTGGAAGAAGTTTTTCTTGGCAAACTGTCCAATTGGCTTTTCATATTTGCTCCAAGGTAATCCAAGAGGAAGGGTGGTAACCCTACTGATAAATTCTAGGGTGATTTCCATAGAGAGACCTCTAAAAGTAACAATGGCATGGGTCCTCAAGTGAGGGACTAAAGAAAGGAAAACTCCTGAGCCACTTCTTCATCAAACCCTCGAAATTTCTCAAAAAATGGCATCCAATTTGCTCTGGTGAAAATAGATACTACTTCGGGATGTTCATGGATCCTGTCTCAATTTGTAGGCTCCTTCCTCATGAATCCCCCTTTCATTGTGCTTATACCCCTTTAGAACACCCAAGGTAGAGATGGAGACAATAATTTTGAAGAAACAGGAAAACAGAGGAAAAACTATGTTTCTTTTTCAGAAAATAGGCAGAAAGTTTTATGCAATTCCTATTCTTCTATGGACTCAATATCTCCTTAAAATTATATCAGTCCCTGCACATATTGTTAATAAAGGTGGTATGCACAGAACCTAACTACTCAAGCTAGAAGTCGAGCAAAAACCTCGTGTTTTCTCCTTAAAAACAACTTACTACCTGATGAGCCCCAATTTTGGTACAATTTGGGCTCATTTTGGCCTATTTTACTTGCTCAACCATTCATCTTTATTTGCTTATGCATGCATTTCTTAGTTTATTCATGTTGTTTGTAGGAGGAAGGTTAGACACTTTATCTACGTGACTAATGCATTGTGATTCCAGGTTTTGGCATTAAAAAGGGAGCAAGAGACAATGAAAAAGGAACAAGGAGACAATAAGGTGGC
>APFE031412999.1:0-10276 GCA_000404065.3 Pinus taeda | reverse complement strand
TGAATTAAATTGTGAATTAAAATCGAATTTAGTCTTAACAGCTACTTGGAAATAATTAATTAATTTATTTTCAATTAATTAGTTGGAGAAATTCAAGTTAGAAGTCTTTCTGAAGTCATGCAAGTGTTATCCCTTAAATTAAGGAGATAAGATTGAGTTATATTTAAGTTGTAATTAGTTAACTCATTTTACTGAGTTAAGTCCAATTAAATTAGTTCCATACTGTTTGAGGAACTAATAGTGAGTTAATAGTCAGTTGATGCATTAATGCACTCAACTAGTGCTACTCCACTTAACTGAAGATTCCCTCCTCAGAGACTCATGCATGTCTATTCTGAGAAAGACCCAATTGAGATTAATGGTCAAGGACAATGTGCTATCAGTTGCATGTGTTTTCTCGTGGAGAAAACACATGCATGCAGTCAAGGATTCATCCTTGAGGATTGCACAGTTTTGAAGGATTGGTTTTCCAATTTGTAATAGGCAAATCATCCACAAGGAACAACGCAAGGAAATAGAAGCTTGGAGGGTAGAGAGGAAGGCTAGAGAGAAGCCAAGGTTTCTTATGAGCATCTGTGAGGATTGTACCGAGAGATGGCTAGCTGTGAGAGCTAAGGCTTTCCCCAAAGTATTTTCATGTGTATTGTGCCATTGATTCTTCTTCTTTTGACTATAGTGTTCAGCTCGATCTTTAAGCTTCCACAAATTGATAGTAGAAGTAGGTTATAATATTCTGCTTTGATTTATATTGCATTATCGGGTTAACCTATCATAGATTTTCTACACAAAGTCATAGTGGAGTTCAAGATTATACTGAAATAATTAGTTGTATAAGTTGAAGCTTTAATAATATACCAAATCCAATACGAAATCAACACTATCAATAATGTCAAGTATAGTTAACCATATTAGTAAATGTCTTGGACTAATTTTGTAATATCACATGTAATGTATTAATTTAATCATGTTACTTAATCATATTTGTTTTTAATATATTAAGAAATTAATATCATTGTTCAAATATAGTCATTACTTGTAATTTTGGTCTCTGCATTGCTATCTATTCAAGCTTTTGCCATGGTCTTCCTCTTCATCTAGTCCTAATGATGAACCACACTTGTTGGTTCGAAATGTATCGACCAAAAAGTTATCTTATGTGATTTCTACCAAAAGACTTTGTTTAATTCAAAAGGTTTGTGTTTCATAAAGATTCATTCAAGATTTGATTTTATTTTGGAAAAAGTAATTCATGAAATCCAACTAAGACAATTTCAAATTGTCAAAGTTCGTGCTCCATAAGGTAAGAGTGTTATTCAAAAGCCAAAGTCTCACCTTGAAGGTGCCAAATATAGAGTGTTGTTTTGTAATTGCACTGAGAGGGGCTCTATAACTCAGTATAAGGGAGATGTGTAGGTGTAATGTAAGGCAGTTCCTTACTAAAGTCATAAGTTATGGAAAAAAATGAAAATGAATTTTGAATTTGACATGCCAAGTGAGAAGATAAATCCTCCTTTGTTACTTACACAAATACTTGTAGAGCCCCCTACTTTGTCCATTATTGTTCACTTTTTGTATACATGGATGATGTTTACTTCCTCATTATTGAACTACATATTAGGGTGAATGAAATGTATTTACTATAAATTACAACTATGTTTATATCTATGACACTAAAGTTAAAAGTTCAAGCAAAGACACTATTTTTAAAATTTTGAAAACCTAAATCACTTTATGAAAATCAAAGATCCACGAACATATCTTGTAACAGTCACAGGTTAAAAGTTTGTGTAGTAAAAGTTAATAAAGGAAAAATATGAGCAATGTCATGGGACACTTATTCCAAGTTGAATGTTGGGAAAAACACCTAGTGGACGTTCATTTGAATTATTATGGCTAGGGGAAATTGGAAAAGGTAATGGAAAAGACATTGAAAAGGGAAACATACATTAATTGACATTTTATTTATGAAAATAAAGGAAATTAAGAGAAGAAGAAGGTGAAAGGTCATCGGTTGCATGTGAGGAGGAACTGAAGGAAAATAGAGGAAAATGACGAAATTAGAGGCCTCACTGATAAAAAGGCTTCAAAGGATAAGTTCACAGCCTTTTGGCATTTTTGGGTTGGAGCTCTCTCCCTATTCTCTTTCTCTCATACTCTTGCACAATTAGAGCATTCTTGGAACACTCTAGCGTTGGAGAAAGAAAGGCAAAGGAAGGACAAGAAATAAAAGGGAAGCAAAGATCAAGCAAGGAAGAGTTGGATCATCTGGCTATAAAGGGATTACTTGCATGTGTGATAGTGGTTTTATCCTTTCCTTTCAATCTGCAGATAGCCATGATGTGATGGGGTTATTTCATTTGGTTGATATGGATTTCTAGATAATTTTGGAACTAGGTGAGGTGGTTACAGATTGGTATCAGAGCATGGTTCAATGCTTGGACTGGATTGGCAGAATATGGTTGTCATGCATGCATGAATATTGCATATGTGCTTGATTTGTATGCATGGTGGTGGTCATTATTGCATTTGTGTTGACATGTAGAATTTGATGATGTTATTGTTGGGATGTGCTTGTCATGAATACATGTTGATTTTATATGCATTTGTTATGCATGTCAGTGTCTATGTGTTGTTGTGCATGCATTGTCATGGTTATGGTTGTCATGCATGAGGTCATGGTATGCAGATGGTATGGTCATGCATGATGTCATTATATTGTTATGATTATGATTATACATGTATCATTCTAATCTGGTTTATCTTGTAGACCACATATCCTCTTCTGAACTATACTGAGGTACATTCGTTATGTTTATGTTTGGTTTATCTGACATGATATACTTGCAGGAAGTAGAAGATCAAATCTGACTAGTAAAATGGTGGATTACAGTTCATGAGACTCTCCTTACAAATTAGATGAGCAACATGGTGATGAGTACTCCTCTTGCATAACAGAAACTTTGAGAAGTTTAAAGGCAGAAATAAGAAGTTGTAAAATAGATAATGACAAATTCATTCAGTCACATGAGAGAATTGCTAGGGCATAGGAGAAACAAGCAAAGGTCAATGTAGTTATCCTTAAGAAATTGTCAGACTTGTAGTGATAGAGACCGCTTAAAATCTTTCATGGATTGGAAGACAAGACTAATGGAGAATATGGTAGTAGATCTCATGACAGGAACAGGTCGAACATGGATGATACTGTCAAGGATGGAAAATTCTTGGATACATCCGATAGGAAAGACAATGGACATGGGATTTACTCTAGTAGTTCTGGTTCAGGCAGGTACCATGGTCATCATCACTATCATCCTTATAGGAGGAGTGATAGGGGATATTTTCCAGATGAGTTCAAGAAAGGCAAGGCACCTACATTTGATGTAGATCTGAAGAGGTGGGAGGATGAAGAAGCATGGTTTCTTGGAACGAAGAAATTCTTTAAGTTGATTGATTTCACAGAGGACATGAAGTCTAGGGTAGATATTTTGATCCACAAATGGAAAGAAGACATCTGGGGGGAATATGTGAAGCGGGTCAGAGACATCATGATAGAGGAGTTGCATTGGCATGAATTCAAGAGACTTTTGAGGAGGAAGTACTAGTCAAAGAGGTATTGTGATGGTAAAGCTAAGGAGTTCTATGAGTAAAACATGGGATCGAGGACAAATGAGGAGTACACGACTAATTTCTTGGAGTTATTGAGATATGTATTGTATCTTAAGGATGAGAAGTCCAAAGTTAAGAGATTTGTTAGTGGATTACCATTAACATTTAAAGATCGAATTGTGTATGAAGAGACTTGGTCGCTTAAAGAAGTAATTGGAAAGTTGAATAACTAGTATGAGCAGTTGAAGCATAAGACAAAGTCTTAGCAAGGTTGGAAGGGGAAAGACAAGACTAAAGGAAAATGGCTACCGAGTGAACAAGACCTCAGGGTGTAGGTGAGAAAGGGAATGTTGTTCCTTACAAGAAGTTTAATGTAGTTGGAAAGGGACATGGGTCATTTCCTGGAGGGAAACAAAATAAAGGTGAGGGTAAGGGACAATTGCAATGTTGGATATGTGGCAAGAAGCATCTCAAGAGGGATTTCCTATTAAATCAGGTTGGCAGGCATCAGATCTATAGTGCACAAGAAGCGAAAACAATTGAGGATGTTGGATAGAGCATTCCTTAGATCTATACAACATTGGATAAAAGACAATAAGATCACGAGGAATCTATTATCAAGATGGATGCTAAGAATTTCTGATCGAGTTGTTTCTATTTTGATTGATCCTAGATCTAATTATAGTTACATTAACCCTAACCTGGTGGATAAGTGTGGTTTGAAAAAAGAAGTGGATGTAGAATCTTAGTTAGTGTAGTTGGATATAGGTACTAAGAAAGGAGTTCATCATTGGGTAAGAGATTTTCCATTTGAGTTGAATGGTATGCCAGATCAATGCATCTAGATGTACTTTCATTGGGATCATACAGTATGCTTCTCGATATGGATTGGTTGTATCTTCATAAGACTAAGGTGGATTGTTATGACAAGGCTATTGAATGCTTGGATGATAATGGAGAACATAAAATCTTGCAAGGTAAGAAGAAGACTACATGAGTTAGAATGGTTACAACAATGCAGAAAAAGCACACTCGCAGGAAAGGTTGTGTGTTATTTAAAGGTAAGGATGTTGAGGAGGCAGAAATCTTGAACAGGTACCCAGTTCTACAACAATTTTAGGATGTATTCCTAGCAGAGATTTTAGAGTTTTCACCTCATAGGGAAGTCGACGTTTCTACTAAGTTGGTACTAGGGACAGTGCTCCAGAGTTAGTGGAATTGAAGTTGCAGTTGAAGAAATTTTTTATAAAGGGATATATTAGGAGAAGTTTATCACCTTAGGGTGAAATAGTGTTGTTTGTGAAGAACAAGGATGGTACTCTTAGGCTGTGCATTGATTATAGGAAGTTGAACAAAGTGACAATCAAGAACATGTATCGATTGTCGAGGATTGATGATTTGTTTGACTAGTTGAAGGGAGTAGCAGTGTTCTCGAAGGTTGACTTGAGATCCAAATATCATCATGTATGCATTAAAGAAGAGTACATATACAAGACTACTTTCTAGAGTATGTATGGGAACTATGAGTTTGTTGTAGTTCATTTTGGTTTGACTGATGCTCCATCTACTGTCATGTGCTTGATGAAAAATGTGTTGCATCGTTATTTGGACAAGTTTGTGATTGTATTCATTAATGATATATTGATATATTCTAAGAATGAGGAAGAGTATGTCGAACACTTAGTAGCGGTACTGATTACTAAGATATCATTAGTTGTATGCCAAGCCTAGCAAATGTGGTTTCTTTCAGACATAGGTACATTACTTGGGGCACGTTGTTTCCAAGGAAGCCATATGAGTGGATACGAAAAAGATAAGAGCTATCATGTAATGGGAAACTCCTAGGAATATGGACGAGGTCAGATAATTTATCAGGTTAGCAGGTTACTACAGGAGGTTCATCAGGAACTTCTCACATATTTCCTATCATATTACACCATTGTCGATGAAAGGAAAGAAATTTGAATGGATAAAATAATGTGCACCTAGCTTTGAGCAGTTGAAGCATTTGTTGACAAATGCGCTAGTTCTAAAGATTGTAAATCTGGATAAAGAGTATGTCGTGTGTACATATGCTTGCAAAAGAGGACTTGATGGAGTCCTAATTCATTAAGGATAGGTAGTATGCTATGAGTCAAGGAAACTGAATAAGAAAGAGTAGAACTATGTGACATATGATCTTGAGTTGGAAATTATCATTCAGGCATTGAAGATGTGGAGGAATTATCTTATTGGCAGGAGGTTCAATCTGATGAGTGATCATAGTGGGTTAAGATATTTGTTCAACCAACCCAATCTGGATTCCAGGCAAGCTACATGGTTGGTGACGATAAGTGAGTTTGACTTCAATATCAAGTACATTAAAGGGAAAGAAAATAGGGTTGCAAATGCTCTTAGCAGAAGAGTATAAGTAACTAATATATGAATTATGAGTTCATGTGGAATAGATTTACAAGATCGAGTCTTACAGGTAGGAAAACATGATGACAAGTATAGGGAGCTTAGGCACATGTTACAACATCAAGGTACAGGTGATCAGGATGTGGACTATTATCTCGCAACCGATGGTTTAGTCAGATTTAGGGACAAGATCTATCTGTTGGACAACTGTGAGCTCAAGAAGCTTATCTTGAGGGAATTTCATGTTAAGTTGTATTTAGGTCACTCAGAATATAAAAATACATTGACAACAGTTAAGAATTTATACTCCTAGTTGAATCTAAAGAAAGAGGTGGCAAAGTTTGTGGCTATATTTTTGGATTGTCAATAGGTAAAAGAAGAATGTAAGCATCCGGGTGGTATACTACAGTCGATTATGATTCCAGAGTGAAAATGGGAGGTCATTTCCATGGATTTCATTACAGGTTTTCTAAGGATGTATAGACAATATGATTCTATTATAGTTGTGGTTGACAAGTTGACAAAGGTAGCTCACTTTATAGAAGTTAAGTCTACTTATTTAGGTAGTGAGCTAACACAGGTCTTCATCAGGGAGATAGTGAGGTTGCATGGTGTTCCAAATAAGAGTATGCTAGACAGAGATGCCAGGTCACTTATAGGTTTTGGAAGGAGTTATTTGTAGGTCTGGGTACCGATTTAGCCTTTAGTACGACTTATCATTCGCAAACAGATGGAAAAACAGAGAGGGTCAATAGGATTCTGGAGGACATGTTTAGGATGTGAATTATGCATGAACAATGAAAGTGGGAAGAGTATCTTCCACTGGGTGGAGTTTTCATATAACAATGGATATCCAAAATATTTGAATATGAGTCTGTTTGAGACGCTTTATGGGTGGAGTTGTAATATTCCCATCAGTTTGAGTGATCCAGTGAACATGGTACTTATAGTACCATACATGTTTGCAGACATGGAACAGGAAATGAAAGTTATCAAGCAAAATCTAAAGGTAACACATGACAGACAAAAATGTTATGTAGATCAGCACATGGTATTTAAGGAGTTTAAAGTTGGGTAGAATGCTTATTTGCACATCAAGCCCAAGAAGAGCTCCTTCAGGATTGAGTCAAGTGTTAATTTGGCACCTCGGTACTATGTTCCATTCAAGATCCTTGAGAGGATTGAGCCAGTGGCCTACCGACCTACATTACCTACGACAATGAAAATCCATGATGTTTTCCATGTTTAATTGCTTAAAAAATATGTAAAATATGCTGATCATGTTATTGATTGCTCTGTATTGTAAGTGGAGCCAGAAAGAGATTTCCATCTGGAACCTCAATGCATTTTGCAATGAAAAAATATTATGCTTGAGAATCATGCAATCAAACAAGTCAAAGTGTAGTGGAAGCACTTTGGTCCTGATGAAGTTATGTATCCTTCATTATCTTCCTGTGAAGGAAAATGATTCCCTCTTTGATCTTCTCTTCCCTGTTAGATGTGAGCTATGTATCCTTCATTATCTTCCTATGAAGGAAAATGTGTTTTTAGTATATGTACATATTTATGTATGGTTGTTATTGTAAATACCACAATGAGTTGTGGTATAAATCTCTAATAAGTGGTATGGATGTCATGTTTTTATGTTTTTCATGTTGGTTTCTTTTCAACATGTCGATCATTGTAAATATTACATCGCACTAAGTTATAAATCTCCATAACAAATATGTTTAGCTTTTCAACAGTCTTGGTGGTTGTAGGTTTCATAAAACACTAAGGACAATGTTCCCCTAAGGGGGATGGGTTTGTAACAACCCCGAGTTAAAATTTCATGTAATAAAAGATAATAAAGGAAAAATCAAACCACATTCATGCGACATGTATTCCAAGTTGAATGTTGGGAAAAACATCCTAGTGTTTGTTCATTTGGTTTATTATGGATAGGGAAAATTGGCAAAGGCAATGGCAAAGGTATTGAAAAGGAAACAAGACATTAATTGGCATTTTATTTATGAAAATAAATGAAATTAGGATAAGATGAAGGTGAAAGATCACAGGTTGCATGTGAAGAGGAAATAGAAGGAAAATAGAGGAAAATGAAGAAAATAGAGTCCTCATTGATAAAAAGGCTTATGAGTATCAATTCATAGCCTTTTGACAGTTTTGGGTTGAAACTCTCTCTCTCTATTCTCTCTCTCTGATACTCTTGCAACCTTAGAGCATTCTTGGAGCACTCTAGCATTAGAGAAAGAAATGAAAAGGAAGAGGAAAAAAGGGGAGGAAAATATCAAATAGGGAATCATTAGATCGAGTGGCTACAGTGGGATTACTTGTAGGTGTAACAATGGTTTCAACCTTGCCTTGACATTTTCGGATAACCATGGTGTGATGGGGTTCTTTCATTTGGTAGACCTAGATTGTCAATTGTTTTGGAGCTAAGTGAGGTGGCCTTAGGAAAATTCCCAAGGGCCTAGGAATCCCTTGAATATTAATGGAAGCATACATGGTAAATCTTGAGGGTGGAGACGGGAAAATTATTCAAGGTATTGGTGAAGAAATTTGGAAGCATCCATGCTTATTTAGGCTTAGTGGTCCCTTGACTTGTAATGGCAGGATTGTGATAAATAATGGTAGTGTATTTTTCTTGTTTGAGCCTATGAATCCCTTGACTGGTAATGGCGGGATACATGATAAAGCCTAGTTGAATAAATGAGAGTTTTGGGCCTATAAATCCCTTGACCGGTAATGGTGGGATGTGTTCTAAGCCTAAGGAAGCCCTGGTTGGTTTTGATGTGAGTCCCACATTCATGCTTGGAATATGGCATGGGGGTGATTGTTGAATGAAAGATTTGGTTTAGCTCAATTTGTGATTGGGTGGTACATGTAATTCCCTGACTTGTTTGGATTTTTCATATGTTAATAAGAGATCTTTTCCCTCTTGTATTTCATGAGTATTTATAATTTTTATTACGTGGCTTTGATGGTTGTTCTATCATTGATATTATATTATTATATGTCAGTTATAAGCAAGGTCTTATGACAGGATTTAATTATGGATCTTATCATGTTTCCATTAGTAAATGAATAGTTAATGAATGTATTACCTAATAGATGATAATCCAGCTATTATGAGTGGTCATCTGACCTTCTTGACAGTTCTCAGATAAGTATGAGACCCCTATGTTCAAATATGTAATTATGACCTGTAGATTACACATTATTTAAATTTTCATTACGTTTTTGGAAGTGGTATGGATACTAGATCTAAAAAAGTGCCTCAGATCTCATGATCACAAGCATAGAACTGGGTGAAAAAATCTCCAGGTTCTCCCTTGCAAACTTATTCATGCAACAATAGGGTTACAGTCAAATTTATGTAGTGTTGTGTCAGCGTCTGGGAGTCCATGACATTGAAAATGAGGCTTAACTCAGGGTTTCGGCACTACGAAGGGTGGTTTATCCCTTGGGGGTCCTGTAGCACCTCAGGGAAGTCACTCTAGTTTTGGTTTTGACAATTCCACTTCCTTAAGGTGATCTATGAGGTTGATTCATATCATAAGTAACTCTTTGTCACATATTTATCCCTGTGGATTGCTGAACATGGGACTATGTTGATCATGTGGGACTTTTGATAAAGACCACTAACTACACATGTTTTGATTATGAATAGTTATGTTTAATAATTTTTTGACAATGGTTGATCGTAATGACCTATAGTTTTCCATGTTCACCATGCTTAAACAAAGATATCTATGTTTTGACTATAAATGAGTTTATTTAACGATTTTATGACTATGGTTGACAATGATTGACTATGGTTGAACATGGTTTGACTATGATTGGCCATTGTTTGTCTATGTTCAACCATATGGTAGAATGAATTTTATTTTATGACTATTATTTATAATTTATATATGTATTTCTCTCTCTCTCACTCTCTCTCTCACACACACACAAATTATTAATTAACTATATTAAGTTTTTATGCGTTCTTAAATATCATATCATGATTATGGATACAAATCATTATTATTTTAATTTATTTTAATTTGATATGCATATTATGGACTTTTTTTTCTATTATTATTTGAGTGTTAAAATTGTATGGTTATGTGCATAACTGAATTTGTATAACTTTTTAATTAAATGTTGGCTCGATTAATAATAGAAAGTTAAAAGTAATAAGATTCAAATTTGTTATATGTTGTAATTTTGTTTTTAGTAATAAAATTACAAACAACTTTTCAAATAAAAGAAAATAATATATATA
>APFE031412994.1:0-12080 GCA_000404065.3 Pinus taeda | reverse complement strand
ATCAACAGCTCTGATACCATGTAGAAATTTTGAATAATTAAACACATATTCAATGGAGATTATCCTGATCATGTACTATTGCGGAAAACATACACAATACATAAGCTCCTCTACGTTGATCATCAATATAGCAGCATCAATAACAATACAACATCAAGAGCATTCACACATTAACACAGTATGTATCCCGGGGAAAGCATCTCGCTAAAAACCCCAACTATCTGTATATTAATGATTGAGTCATGTAACATTACAAAGTAAAATTCTTATCACAAGAAATCCAGTACCAGCTCCACCTGTTACACACAATACAGCTCAGATCTGAATCAATCACTGGCTCAAATCTCTTCCGCTGCTTGCCTGCCTCCGCTGCTCAATACCTGCACAAGAACCGGTGATAATTCCAAGGAAACCACGTCTTTCCTTGGCTAAATCACGTGAGCACAAGCTACAATGTGGGCAAACTCATTGGCATACTCAATCCCCTGATTTGTGCAAGATCTGGTGCACAACTATAGTCACAACTGATAGCAATCTGATTCTCTAACACCTGTCCCTCCTGAACTGAACATGCACTGACATGCAACTGAGTTAACTGATGTATTCATTAGTTGTATTATGAGTTAATAACTTGTGAATTAATTAATAACTAATTCACCCAACTCATCTCTAGTCTATTCGCCAGTTAGACTAATTACAACCAGTTTAACAAAGCTAAACTGAACACAACTCCATCAACTGCACCTCCAGTCCACTAAACTCAACTCACTTGAGTTCTAACTGAAGTCATGCATGCAAATATTCAACTAACCCATAAGAACCACGTATTTCCTTCATGCAATTGCATGTTCTACATCCGTAGCTCGAATTGAAGTGCTCCAAGAGAATAAGATTAAGTTTATAGTCCAAATATTATTGTGACATAATAATATTTGACTTTTCTATTTTTGACAGCCAGTCTAAAAGTAGACTTGATCACTCACACTGTGATCACTCACACTTTCATCAAAAATAGAAGTCCATATATTTTTCTCAACTTGATCAATCATCCATAAACAACAACCTGCAATCCATAGACATGATCCATATGTCTAAAAATAGACGTAGTCTAAAAATAGACTTGCGCCAAAAATAGCTTGCGGGCCCACTTAGTGAAGGCGACTCTTTTCACTAAGCTCCATCATCTTGTTGCAATCTCAACACAAAGCCAAGTAGTGAAAAATGGATAGAGATTGGACAAGTGAGACAACTATACCCTCACTTAGTCAATGCTTGAAAACCGACTTTTGGTGGTCCAAAAGCTTTTTTCAGTGAGAAGGTCATGATCTGAATTGGATCCCCAAACACTCTTGCAGTTTCCTAAACTCTGTAAAACTCATACCAGAGTTTCAAAGTGCTATGGATGCCGAGCTTATCACAAATTACCTCTAAACAATGACAATTTGTGGCTAGCATGGAGCAACGAGGACCCTCGGTCAAAGCACGCAGACCATTGGCCCATGGTAACCACATGCTGGCACAAACTGGCAAAACAGGAAGTCAGATCTAGAAACAAAGGCAGTTTCTGATACGCGATCGTGCTTAGCAGGACATCCCTCTTAGTGAAGGAAAGCCCCCAAGCGCTTGTCCATGGGGAAAAGCATAGAACCGCATGGAAATTTCCGTTTCTGTCAGAAGGGAGGCCCCGTGCTAAAACTGATAAGATATCAGAAGGCCCTCAAGTGGTAAGTGGGTTCGACCGAGTCCCACCTTATTCCATACAATGGGTGACACGCGTCCAGCGGATGAGAGAGAAAATTGTTCTCATCGCGTGGGTAAAGGTCATGCTACTTAATCGCACGATATGGATGGAGACTGTAGGATTTGGAGGCCCCAGATCAATCATAGAGAATCAATCCGATGGGTGACTGGATTCGACAGGGAAATAGGCTGAGGCGGATAAGATTTGAGATCTGGCATGACCGATGAGTTGGCAGAGAAATTAGTTTCATGGGCAATCTTGGAGCAACGAAAATAACGACCGTTCAAAGAGAACTGAAACTTAGTTCGTGAGGAAACAGGTGGCCACCTCTCTGTGAAGTGCTACAATGATGATGATTCAGAGCAGGGGAATTCTAGCAGACAGAGGTAGGAGATCCAGAGAGATGGGAAGGAGAAACGAACAAGAAAGCAGCATATTGGCTTTAAGTCACGAGTAGACAAAGAAAGCAGAAGAGAGGAGAAAAACAGTAAAGGAGAGCAAAGGGAGGGAGAAGCAAAAATTGTAGAGAACAGAGAAGCCGAGCTGACCTGCAGAGCAAATTCAACATCAAGCAGATAGAGATAGAGAGCGTCGGAGAGTCTGTGAACTCCAGAGAAGGCTTGAGTGGTTCAAGCAAATCCTCTATGTATACCTGTCAGGCATTGAGTATCAAATTGGACTCATACCACTAAGACCAGTTGAGGTCAAGATTCAGTAAGGGAAGTTTGTTTACTCTAGAGACTTTGGGAATCCAGTACAGGCCTACTAATCATTATCTGTTAAGTTAGACTCAATTTTAGCTCACTGTTGTAAAACTCTACTTTTTAAGATACAATAGAAAGGCCACCACTGAAGGCTGGACCAGGAGACGTAGCCCAGGAGGATTTGGTGAACTCCTTATTAACTTTGTTGTGTTTATGTGTTTGCTTACCATGTTCTCTTACTATTTTAGTACCTGTGTATTTTGTAATCTTATCAATCCGTTGCATAAAATAACATAGGCACACCCCAGCACATGAGTCTATAATACCTTCTTTAATTAACTGAGATCATCCACGAGTGATTTCATATCAGTTATCTACCTTATTATGTTTATATTGTGTTCAGTTATGTATTGATGCAATGAGTAGATTAGATGCATGTTATTTGACATATTTATATATTAATGTCTTGATTATTAGAGTTTATATGTTGTAGTATGACTTATTTTCTTGTTTATATGTAGGTGTTGATAGAGCAGCTAGCAAAGAGGTTTTCCACTCTGCTACATTGGGTTCTCAAGCAAAACTGCATCAAGATCTGAGGCAATATCTTCCATTCTGCTTTGAATAACATACATTAATATGGATATGTATATGCTTCTTTGTGCCAGCTACAGTTAATCTGATATGTTTTCCAAGGATCCCAGGAAGATCCTTGAGGGTATTCTAGCCACAACCACCAATGCATTAATTCCTATAGTAGAATTGGTGACTCCATTGGGGACTATACTTAGATCCCAGTTTTCTCCTACCAAGTTCTCGGATCTCTCTTTCTTCCAGGCCCTCATGTTCTTCTTGGTTCCCTTTCTGACCATTTAGGACTCTATAACACCCTCTTCGCTATGCTTAGCCTTGGTTCTAACTCTAAAAGACTTCTTTTAGAGCTTCTACCCCCTAACATACCCCAGTAATGCAACTAGAGAGTTATAACACTCTCCTGGCTTGTAGGCAGAGCGTTAGTGTAGTCATTAACTCTTTGTTCCCTCTTCTGAAGTGTGTTAGCCAACCATATCTTGATCCGCAGCCAGTTCTGTGAAATCCTGGGTTGATGAAGCTGCCTATAGTCTGTTCAAGGGTCTACATTTGTGCACTTCTGTTTGGTTTCATGTTTCTTGAGAATTTTTTCCTTTTAGGAAAATAGCCTAAGTGATTATGGTTTTTTAGAAAAAAAGAAAACAAAAAATTGTTTAAAGTTTTTCTGTTTAGTTGGTTAGATTCTACATTTGTATATTGGGTTAGTTTTTAGAGAGTGTTGCATGTCTGCAAGTTTTTCTTATGTTTACTGCATTGGATGCATGGTGCTTATTTATGTATAAATTATTCTCTCCTTGTAGAAATAACACATTCATCGAACTGAAATTGAAAATAATTTTTTGCATGGTTTGTGTCAAATTCTGGTGAGCACCAGTATTGCAGCAATAATGCTGCAACTCCTGGGCTGCCTACTTTACTCTTATCAACCCAGTAGTTCGTAAAAAACTTGGAAGCAACAATGCTGTATGCACAAGTACTAGTTCTTACAACAGGTTGTCACTTGGTCAGCTGATGCAGGATCACTAGGAGCTCAAGCCAACTTCTATGGATTCTAGAAGAAGCTCTATATGTGATGAAAGGAGAGAAATATTACTCTACAGATGCTACTTTAACTGCAGAAAGGAAAAAGATTGAAATGTAAAGAAAACCAAGTAAATCCTAATTTACCAACTAATCCTACTTTTGCAAGAAGAACTATGAAAACCATGAAAAGAATTCCATTACCTACTCAAGGAATTAAACATCATCTAACTAAACTCTTTCTAGAAGTAAATGAACAAAAAACATCTTTTTGGATTTTTATGTGAATTTGTCATGCATGTAATTTATTTGTTTGTGAATGTGGCAGTGAATAGGTGGTGTTAAAGGGTGGTTTTGGGACCTGATAGGATGTAGGATGGTGTGGATGGATCCTAGGAGGTCTTAGGTGGCTTCTGGAGGCTTTTCCCAAACTCGGCCTTCAAAAGAAAGCCTACAGGAAAATCTACAGGAGGACACAAGAAATCTACAGGAGGAAAAACAACGTTCTACAGGAGGCCTATAGGAGGAGGCTGAGAGCAATTTTGGCTGTTTTGAGGGTGTGAGAGTGGGTGGAAAAGGTGGATGAGGGTTGGAATGAAGTGTTAGGGCACCTACGATCTACCAAGAATAATTAGGAGAGAGAAAGATGATTGTATTTTCTCAAGAAGAGAGGAAGAAATTCAATGGAAAATGCAGGAAACTAAGGCAGAATTGAGGGGAGACTTGGGCGACCTGTAGGGCATGGATAAGATGGAGGATGGGATGGATGATAGGCTGAATTGTTGCTAGAAGATATCTTCTATATAAACAACTAACAGCCAACCAATGATATTAAGCAAACAATGAAAGAAGTGCATCTAGGAAAATAGAGTTTTGCATCAAAATAGTCTAAACTATGATCTATGAAAGCAAATGCTGAGAAATAGAAAGGAAAGCATGAAAGAAGACTATTTTAAATAAATAAGTGAGCATGATGAAGAAGTTCTGAAGCAGAGAAAAACTAGACTATTAACCAAAGAAAACTACAAACACTAGAAGTCCTATGAATGAGGAAAATCTGTGTTTTTGGGGTAACAAGAGGGTCTTTGCCTCAGGTCATGGTCCCAAAGGGAGGAAGAGATGCCAAGGCACTATTTCTAGCCTTTTGACTCTTTTCTTTACCATTGTTTAACCTGCTATAGAAAGCACAAATGGAAGCAAACTATTGAATCATCAAAAGCAACATATTCTTGACCATAAAAGAAATTCATCTAACAACAACCTAATATACAAACTGAAATAAAACATAGAAATACAAGTAAAGAGGGGCTTGGCTGCTTGGATTTGGCCCTAACCCAAGAGCTTCAGCCCTCTGAGGTAACTCAATGCTAACTCAAAAAGGATTCCATCTTTATTTCCAAAACAATAACAAGATTACATCGAACTGTCAAAATAATAAGCTCGAAGTTGAGCAAAGTTTACATAAGAAAAAGTACAACAAAAATCCAACCCTAGTGAGGTCCTAGGCCTCTCTACTTATAGAAATGAAGCTACCAATAGCTTCCTTAAAATCAAGGAGGCTTGGCTCCCAAAACTCAAGATAATCATCAGTCATCGTCCACTTGCTCGGTTGCCTTCTAGTACATGACTTGGCTGCTTGTACTCTGAGCTGAATGAAGGAGAATTTGAAGTGAGGAATAATAAATGATGGGGACTCCCTCCTATAAGTCCTCTCCTTTTTCCACTTTGAGTTATTGTTGCCATTTGTCCACTGGATCCTTGACTTTGGCCTCAAAATTCATCAATAATCTGCATTAAACACACATTGGACCACATGGCATCATAACTAACTCAACTCACTCTATAAGACTAAATATAATCAGAAAATCATACAATAAGCTAAGATAATGGTTGATTTGACTAGGTTAGGAGGTAAAATGAGCCCATATAATTACCCATTTATGAGGCTCATCAGAGTCCCACAAAACTCGATACATCAACACTCCTTCCGAAGACATAATAAGTTACATTTAAAATCTATCTCGTAATAAAATAAATCAACAACTATTTTTTGAGTATACACACATATTAGTCTAGGATAGAATTTTGGGCTAGGTAGTTGTGAGTTAACTACCCAAGATCGTAAAATCGACACTAGTGTCATTAAAGATGGAAAATCATGCTACACTCATACTATCTGGGACCACTCCAGTCAAGGCGGAGCTAAATGTGAGATAACATTGGAATGTGAGAGAAGGTATCCCACTTTTGATTGCATCTCCATTAGGTATTATTTGTATCGGGGATCCCTTCGGGGGTATCAGAGCTGAGTTAAGGACATAGGTATCCTGCCCACACAGTGTACTATCTGCGACCATGTCCTCCTTGGTAGTGTATGTGATTTGAGGTAACCATAGTGGCCATACCTTTTAGGGATGAACATAAGGTGACTAGGGCAAGCTACCCTGGTACCTAAACAAATGAACCTACTCTGTATTTGACTTTTGGGAGGGTGCTCATTTTCACGAGAGTACTTTGCCCCTTAATCTGAGGTTCGGGCGAAGCTCAAGAGTAATCGTAATAGTAAATTTGGCCAGCTATCTCTTTTATCCATTGTGATACTGGGTTTCATCTCCAACAAATGATGGTTATCAAATAGAGTCATATCCCCTACTTGCTGATTGAATTTTAAGGTATTTTTTATTTTTTAGGTGTGAGTTTGTTATCACTCAGACTATAATCAATATCACTATCACTTTTTTGATAAAACATATCAGTCATTGTGGCCACATATGACCCTCATCGTCAATCTCGGTGATAGCAAGGTCTTCCTTCGCTGACCATGGAGGATTCACCGAGCCTCAGTGATCTCGATTACCCCTGTTCAGGTAATCAGTCTCCAGTATCTAACACCGAATCAAAAAATACATCCTAGGACTCAATACTTCCAGAAGATTTTTTCACTGGAGGTTTTGTACCTCCTTATAATCCTCCCATCATTGATCCTTTGGAACCGTTATTGATTCAAGTTGCACCTGTACCTAGCATGTCTTCAACTGTACCTACATCCAACTTTCCATCGATGACTAATGGGCTACGGGATTTTGTAGACAACTTTGGTCCACTCTCACTTCCCCAGCCGACATTCAGTAATACACAACTGATCAGAAACCCCGCTATCCAAAATATGCCAAATCTGATTAACTTAGTTACACCTAACATGAGTGGAACCCTGTACATTTTAGTTTTTTTCCCTTTTGTGTCTGCTCCTAGACCTTCAGCTAGTGCTCCAAATAGTGTTGTTAGCATGGGTCCCTTCAATAATCCCTTTAGTTGGAATCATTTGTTTAGTTCAAACCCCAGGTTCAAATTCCAGGGGGCACCGTTCCCAACATGCACATACCAGCAGGGGCATTATGGTTGCCCCTCTGCTTATAGGAGAAAATGGACAGTCATTAATTGACATCAATCCTCCATATTTCAGTCAAGTGCCTATGACCAACTACGTGGCTAGCGGGATCCCTCAAGCCAGTCTTGCTCAATCCATTTGGGCACCCCATTCTCAACCTCAATTGAGTCAAGGGAGAAATTATGATCCTGGGGGAAATCAAGCTTATATCCCCCAGACTAACATCCCATATGGTTAGCCACACTATATGACTGTTCCTCAAGGAAGCTATTATTCTGCGAACCCTATGTATAATGTTGGGAAAAATATGATGGGTAAACCACAATGTCCCTCAAGTAATTCGTTATCACCTCGGTCAAACTCGGGGGAACCAAATACTTTTCCTTTTTTGGTAACACTCGAATTCCTTGATTTGTACAAATTGAAAAATGACCGCATCTACCATAACTTACATTGGCCCCAAATCCCGTACAAAATACTTGCTGACATCCTAAAGTTTGAAGGAAAAAAGGGGGATGATATAGGTACACATGTCACCACCTACCATCTATGGTGCACATCAAACTCCATGGTGGATGATAGTATCTGGCTCCTACTATTCCCCCACACCCTTGTTGGCAATGTCGCCAAGTGGTACATTGAGTTACCTTGTGCATCAATTAATACCTTTGATGCCTTAGTGATGGAATTTTTAAAGCACTTTTAGCTACCCATCCGCTATGAAACCGAGATGGAACTCCTTACTACCTTATGCCAAGACACCTCCACCCACATCTCTGATCACATTCATGAATGGAAACGTAGGGGAAGGCTAGTGAAAGCTCCCATTCTGATTATCTATCAGTAGATTGGTTTTGTAAATCTCTTATTCCCCAAAATGACAAGGACGTTACCTTAGCTGGTGCAGTCACTGAAGACCAATCCATTCATCATGCTCAACACTTAGACTTGATGTATTTGTAGTCTGGCACATTATACGATGTAATCCCCAATTCCCCCACAACTTCCAATTCTCCTGCTATTAAGAAACTTTACACGCTCGTTGACGGTATTATCAGCGTACCTCTGGGTCTGTTGTAAAACAAATTAGTGGACACATTTCCTAGTTGTTTGTTGATCCTGCTACCCAATCAACTTCTCTTCCTACCGATGTGATAAACCCTATGTGATATACAAAAAAAACCCAGCAGCAAGAATAAGAATAATAATAATAAGACCACTCCTTCTGAGGAGCGGCCAACCAAGCAATCCAACCCAAAGAAGAAAGTTATTGCACCACCTGACAGTGGAAAGGACAAAGTTTTCAAGTTCCCTTGAGACATCTATGAAAAATACCATATGACACATCAATGTCGGCTTCTCCAAGAATGCATAGATATTCTTTCTCAAAAGGACACTAGTCGGACCCCCGTGGTCCTACACAAACCCTTGTCCTGCTCATGTTACACAACATTTTGTCACTGTCCTTGTAATCCCCATTCCTTGATCCTAGAGGACATCTACAGTGAACCCTTCATGTTTTCCCATCATGAAGAACCTCCCATTGTGTCCCTCTTCATGAGTAGAACAATTCCCCTTTGCATCATTTTCCCAAAAATCTTCTGTTTATCCCAGTTTACAAGACCAACGCTAATGACCTGTGTCCTCCTCGCACCGATACGCAAGGTTTACAACTATTCCTAGCTCTAATCAGATCGACTAAGCCCTTTCTTAGTCATGTCAATCCTCTTTTGGAAAGTTTTTTAAATATGGAGCCGAAGCTTCCAGCTCTAGAAGCTTTGTAATGGAAGTCTGGTAAATGGTTAGACCGGATGGAGTTGAAGAGACTAGTTTGGGCTCCTTTCCCCTATTAGGATGGAACTAATCCAAGAGATAAGGCCTTCTCCCATGAGAAAAGGAACCTTCTCCCCTCCATCCCAACTATATAAACCTCTGTTTTTCCCAAGCACAAGTTAGCTTTTAGTCCTAATTATGTTATGGCTAAGGTTTTGAGTTTGGAGTAGTCAGAAAGCTACCCATAGTTTGTAGCTTTCTAGTTTGTGTTTAAGGGAGATTTATGATTTTGGTTTGGTGTGAAGACTAAAGGGAAGAGCCTTTGAGACTATGATTGTCGAGGCTATCCATGAGATGCTAGAAGAAGTGTGGGAACCTAGATATGTCACAGGAGAACAACAATGTCAAGGCACCAGTTGTAGTCTCTTCTTGAACTAATATAGTTGCAACTATCGATTGATTTCCTACATGAAATGTCATCTGACATATTTATGGATTAATTTTTCTTGACGTGTTAAGTAGGCTGAATACAATATTGTATGCTATTACGTTTATTGTTTTTTGTTGTTTGCTTGTTTCAGGTGTGCAAAGGAAGGAAACGAAAGATAGCTAGAGAGAGGAAGCAGAATCATCACCAAGTGGAATAGCGTTCTAAGAGGTAGGCCCTCTTAATTGATTCTAGCCTAAGGAAATCTTTGATAGATTGTCTATTTGTGACTAGACCCACTCTCTCGGGCTAGAGGAATGGTTTGTGTTTGCACTTAGAATTTACCCGCATCACAAATCGGCAACTCCACTAGGGAACCAATCCTTTTGTTTCTTGTTTGTAATTTCATGGTTTTGTGTGCAATTTTATAGTATTACCATTTCCCTTTAGTCTTGTCTGTTTTTCCTGGTTTACTTCTCTGAGCCTAAAATGTATAGTGGAAAGTCTAGTCTTAACCTTTGAAAATTTTTATTTTTTTCCTCGAATCCTTGGTCAGTGTGCTTATTTTTTTGACATTCACGCCGATCAGTGAGAGTTTCTAAAAAACAGTCATGCTGACCCCCTTTTGGTGCATGCTATCATTTATGCAGTCGCACCGATTCCTGTAGGTGAAGATTGGGGTTCCCCCTAGATCATAACCAATGTGTCTTTCCCTCTTAATTTTTTCCTCTTAGTTCGTTTTGCCTGTGTTCTCCTTGACTGGAAAGATTCATTAGCTTGGTTTTTGTGCTTGTTTGGTTTATCCCACCCTCTGATGTGTTAAGACTGGCCCTGTGTGAAGTTCTCTTTTATTTTTATTTTTTCTTTGAATCCCTCAATCAGCGCTACTTGTAGCCTGGCTAGTTTCACCGATCAACCTATTAGCGCTAGTTGTAGTCTGGCCAGTCAAGTCAGTCGTTCCAATTGGTGCTAGTTGTCTATTAGGAAGTAGTGTCGATCTTCGAGTTAAGAAAAAATATAATTTCTCCCATTCTAGTGCCACTATGTCTTGACCCTCGAACTCTCTTCTTCCACCCATAAGTGACTAGAATACTTTGTTTGCAGGTTTTTGATTGATTGATTGGCTTGAAGTTTCATTGCTTGATTTTTTGAGTTTTTTGGATGGTTTCTATGACCCTAGGGCAACTAGGTCAATTACCATTCATTTGTTTAATTACTCATTATGTCAAGTTTCTGATTTTCCGCTTCATTTAATCCATCTTATAGTCACAACATCTTCATTGTTTCATTTTCAATAGAATGAATGAAAGAGTCTCGTTTGTTCTCTTATTTTGAGTGGTTCTTTTCTCGTTCTGAGCATATATTACATTGCTTGGTTTGTTGATTGAAGCATTTATGTGTTTGGTTTGTTCGATTCAGGGAAGAAGTTGCTTTTAGTTTCATTTATCATGTTTTGGATTTGATTGATGCTTGTTTGTTCGAAATTGTGGAAATTTTCATTAAAAGTGCTTTATGTGAAAGATTCATTTTACATTTTATGAAAAGAAGAACATCATTCTAGTTTATTTAAGTGAAAATATTGCATTAGTAGAATCACTAAGAAGCTATAATTTCATCCTCATAAGCATTGGAAATGAAATGAAACTTCTTTTGTTGTTAACGGAAGATTAACGCATTTAGGACATGTATTAGTGAAAGATTTCATTCTTCGATTTTTGCATTAATTTTGTGTTCTCTATCTCTCAATTAGTGATAACTTTCATTGAAGACAAAGATCTTTTTTCTCATATCGCTGCATGTAGGAGTTTTGTCAAATGACAGAGGTAGGGCATTGTAATTGAAACCTAATTCAAGATCAACCGTTAAAATTCATAGAATTAACCTAAGGAAGCATTGAAGCTTGACACTCAAATTTTAGAAGGTCTAGGCTAGAGATGTTTTCCAACATCTTGAAACCTAGCAACTATCGTTCACTTCGGCACTAGACAATGTTAATACGAACTTGTGCTTCCCATACCATCGAGTATATAAAGGGAGACCCCACTAGGTTGCAATCCTTTATCCATAGGAAGTTGAGTCTACTGTGGAGCGCTTGAAAGGTATGCTTTTTGAATAGTAATCTAGTGGTTTTCTAATGAGTTTCTTAACCTTTTCTGCATTATAAGTCTAGAGAATAAAAGGATTTTGATGAATAGTGTGAAAATGAACAAACGAAGCTCAATCACCAATAATTGATGTTTTCTATGCAGAAGGACGCGGAAACGGGGAAGCATCAAGCAAAAACAAGAAGCAAAGGGAAAGCAACTGCTGTCCCCTCGCTAGGAAACCGGATGCGGACGCGATCTAGAAGAATTAAAGCCGAATGACCCAGGAAAAGAACGTGGACGCCAAGACGGAGAGCGCAAGAAAAAGGATGAGAAGAACTGAACGATTAGT
>APFE031412989.1:29964-59345 GCA_000404065.3 Pinus taeda | reverse complement strand
TATTTATTGATGTTCATACTTATTTGTTAATCTAAGTTTATTAATGTTAGAATCATTCCTAATGCTATTAATGCGCTTCTGTTTTTTATGTTATTTAATTCTTTATTACTTTTTGTTCAAATTTATTATTTACAATTAATATTTAATGCTAGTTATCCATATTATTATTTATGTTATATATTAAGATGTTCATTATTATTCCTATCTATCTATACCTATTATTATTATCTATTTGCTTGCTGAATTATGCTATCCTTCTTACTAATAATATTATAATTAATATTGCTTCCATTATTTATATACCCCTATAGTTATCATTTAATGTTTTTATTATAATAATGTTTTTATATATTATTCTTAATTATTCTATTTGATTTTAGATGATTATTCTCATTATTTATATTATAATACATATTAGGTTTATTTAAATGCTTGAAGTTCTTCTAGCCTAGTTATCTAAGGAGCAGTTCAGAATTTCTAACATTGCTATTGAGATTATTGGCGGGGGTTAGTAAGGGGTTCCAGTTTTTGCTAATTTCCATGCCACCATCCCTGTTAAGGTTTTTAGGATGCTTAATAATTTCAATAGCTTCTCTAACCTTACGTTTGAATTGGTGCTCTACATTGGCAATGACTTTGGTGTCTTCTAGGCAGATGTGATGATTAGTTTTACCTACATGCTTAGCTAGGGCTGAGGTTCGGGTTCTTTCGTTACGAATGTCTGCACTATGTTCTTTGAGTCTAATCTTAACTGATCTGCTAGTTTCTCCTATGTACTGATCCCCACAAGAACACTTGATGATGTAAACACCTTTTTGCTAAAGATGCTCTTGGTTGTCCTTAACAGATCTCATTCTTTGCTTAATGGTAGACAAGGGCTTGAAAGCAGTCTTTATATTTTTCTTATTGAGGATTTTAGCTATCTTGTCAGTGACCCCTTGGATGTAAGGAAGGTAGGCATTGGAGGTAGGGGTGTCTTTAGTCTTGTTTTTAGTTTTATTGCTATCTGATTTTTCTTTTTGAATGGCTTTGTATATGTTTTTATTGTTGTACCCTAGGTTGGCAAAGGCTCTTTTTAGGTAAGAAATTTCTTCATCGGTATGGTTTATATCAGAGATTCTATAGGCTCTAGTGAAGAGGGTTTGTAGTACCCCCATTTTTTGGGCGGGCTGGTGATGAGAATCGGCATGAAGGTAGTTATCTGTATGGGCCTTTTTTCTAAAAACTTTGTGACCTATGGAACCATCCTTTTTTCTTATAATGAGAATGTCTAAGAAAGGAATGCAATTATTTTCTTCAACTTCCATGGTGAATTTGATGTCTTCAGACAGGCTATTGAGATGGTCCAGGAACTTGTTTAGCTCATTCTCGCCATGAGGCCAATTGACACTGGTGTCATCTACGAACCTAACCCAGGATTTGGGTTTTAATGGGTATGAATCCAGTGCCTTCTTTTCGAATTTTTCCATGAAAAGGTTTGCTACTATAGGTGAGAGAGGAGATCCCATAGCGACACCCAAAGTTTGTTCAAATATTTCACCCTGGAAGGAGAAGAAGGTTGAGCGTAGACAGATTTCGGCTAATTTTGCAGTCTGGGGATCTGCTACTTCTTTGACTACCTGGATAGCTTCATCAAGGGGAATTTTGGTGAAGAGCTGAACTACGTCAAAACTCACGATTTTATCTCCTGGTTCAAGCTTGGTGTTTTTTATGTGATTTACAAATTGATTGGAGTCTTTGATGTAGGAGCTAGTCTTGCCCACTAGCGGGGCCAGAATGCTAGCTACGTACTTGGCTAACTCATAAGTGGGAGACCCTATGGTGTTGACTATGGGTCTGAGGGGGACCTCTTTTTTATGAATTTTCGGGGCCCCATAGATCCTGGGGGTGATTTCACTGTTAGGAGTTAATCTCTTTTTTATTCTATCATCTAGGTTGGTTTCCTTAATGGCTTTCTTCACTAGGTTTGAGATTTTGGAGATGGGGTTTTTCTCTAGTTTTTTGTAGCTCCCACTATTATAAAGGTGGTCTTTCATTTTGCTAATATAGTCTTCATAATCCATAACAATAGTGGCGCCTCCTTTGTCAGCTTTTAAAATGACTATGTCTTTATTATTTCTAAGACTTTTTAGGGCTCTAAGCTGATCTAGGCTTAGGTTTCTTCTGGGGGGTTTGGCTTTTCTAAGGATAACAACGACCTCTTGTCTGATGAGCTCTTTGTCAACTTCTTTGAGGGTCTTAATTCCATATTCTAGGTTGCAGATGATTTCTTCATTGGGAATTTTGTTAGGGGCTAATGCAAAGTTAAGACCTTTGTTAAGGACCTCCATCTCTTCTTTCTTCAGCTGATAAGAAGATATATTGACTACTTTTCTATTATCCATGTTACTGTTCCTAGGGTTATTTTCCATATTAACCTTATCTACAATGCTATCATGACTGGCGCTAGCGCCCCTACTTTCTATGTTTATTTTACCATTTTTATTACTAACAAAAGGCTTATTAACTATTGATTTATTGGTTTTGAAATTAGATACGTACCTGGTCCTATGGGTGTTCTCCAAACCACCTGCTCCCACTTTCGGTGTGCCTGCTTCATCCTTGTTGGTGCGTTTGTTTTCATCCGGCTCGTCATTATGCGTTGGGGCGTTTAATGTAACGCTATTGGTATTAATAAAGTGTTGTTCTTCCATTTCCCCGGGGTGTTCATCAGTCCTGAAGGTGTGCTGGCAGGTTATCGAGCTGGCTGTCTCTGTGCTCCTGCTGAGGCTGCGTAATGTTCCTTCGCTTTTTTCTTCGCAGACATCCTCTGTTGAACCCATCTGCGTTGTCACCGAGTTCGTATTTCTGTTGTGTGGATGTGTTCTACGCTGTTCATGCGTATTATTGTTTGATTTCAAGGTAGCCGGAGTGGAACCGTTGGGACAGCGTGTCTTAGTTTTACGCTGTTCCACTTCAGATATTCCCTTGTGTTGTTTTTGCTGCGTAACCTCTGCCAATGCATTCGTGTTGCTGGGACTGTATACCCGGTTTTCCTGTGTGTTAACACCATCTGCGTATTGAGGATCAGTGTTGTGGCAATCGATGTCTACTTCAGGATGATTTCTCACCCGTTTTTCTAAGTTATTTAATTTGCTCCGGTGCTTAGATTCGGCGTTTTCCTTTATTCTGCTAGCCTTCAGAGCTGCGGATGCATCGATTACTTTCCATAGGTCTTCTTCTATTGATGTTGCTAGTTTCAAGTGGGATTTGAGGGCGGCTGAGGATAATTTTGCTAAAGAGGTTCTGGTTTTGCGAATTTCAAGGCGGACCAGAGTTTTGCTAAATCGCTCAAATACTCTGTGATATTTTTGGTTATGCAACCTGTGTTTAATGTATGCAAAGGGAGGTGTAAGATTAGAGTCTCTGCATTGCTTCAGAAAGTGAAGATCAGCTTCTTTTCTCCTTATTTTTACCCTAGTTTTTTCGAGATTACGGATCTCTTTCCAAGTCTCCCCTCTGTGTAGGGTAACTATTTTAGATTGCAGATTACTGTGGTGTGATTTAAAGAAGATGGAGTTCGGATTTTCCACAGTTTCCATATTTTTGTTGTCGACGTTTCAAGTCTGAACCAAGACTCATCATCAGGACAAATTGTGAGGAGAAAAGAAGGAATTTTGTAGGTATAAATATGACAATTGCAGGAAGTGAAGACAAATGGCTAACTCTTTGTTTTCCAATTATAATCTAATTATTATTATTGTTATTTTAGTCCTATGTTTTCATAATTTAATAACTAAATTTTTATTCTAATTTTATTAATATTAATAGTTAATTTTTATATTTTATTATTATGCATCATTATTTAAATTATTGTTTGACATAATAATGTTGTATAATTCTATTGATTGTATGCTTATGCTTCTATTAAAAATGATTTAATAACTAAATTGTTATTCAAATTTTATTAATATTAATAGTTTAATATTTTTATTTAATTACATTATCTAAATTATTGTTTGACAAATAATGTATGTGATATTTCTTTTGTTATATGCTTATGCTTCTTATTCATAAATGATTAATTAAGACCCTATTTATATTGTTATAAAGGTATATTTATTATGACTTTTTATAGATTAATGTTTCTATTTATTGATGTTCATACTTATTTGTTAATCTAAGTTTATTAATGTTAGAATCATTCCTAATGCTATTAATGCTTTCTGTTTTTTATGTTATTTAATTCTTTATTACTTTTTGTTCAAATTTATTATTTACAATTAATATGCTAGTTATCTGATTATTATTTATGTTATATATTTATGTTAATTAAATCTTTATTACTTTTTTGTTCATATTTATTATTTACAATTAATATTTAATGCTAGTTATCCATATTATTATTTATGTTATATATTAAGATGTTCATTATTATTCCTATCTATCTATACCTATTATTATTATCTATTTGCTTGCTGAATTATGCTATCCCTCTTACTAATAATATTATAATTAATATTGCTTCCATTATTTATATACCCCTAATAAGTTATTCATTTAATGTTTTTTATATATTATTCTTAATTATTCTATATGATTTTAGATGATTATTCTCATTATTTATATTATAATACATATTAGGTTTATTTAAATGCTTGAAGTTCTTCTAGCCTAGTTATCTAAGGAGCAGTTCAGAATTTCTAACATTGCTATTGAGATTATTGGCGGGGTTAGTAAGGGGTTCCAGTTTTTGCTAATTTCCATGCCACCATCCCTGTTAAGGTTTTTAGGATGCTTAATAATTTCAATAGCTTCTCTAACCTTACGTTTGAATTGGTGCTCTACATTGGCAATGACTTTGGTGTCTTCTAGGCAGATGTGATGATTAGTTTTACCTACACGCTCAGCTAGGGCTGAGGTTCAGGTTCTTTCGTTACGAATGTCTGCACTATGTTCTTTGAGTCTAATCTTAACTGATCTGCTAGTTTCTCCTATGTACTGATCCCCACAAGAACACTTGATGATGTAAACACCTTTTTGCTGAAGATGCTCTTGGTTGTCCTTAACAGATCTCATTCTTTGCTTAATGGTAGACAAGGGCTTGAAAGCAGTCTTTATATTTTTCTTATTGAGGATTTTAGCTATCTTGTCAGTGACCCCTTGGATGTAAGGAAGGTAGGCATTGGAGGTAGGGGTGTCTTTAGTCTTGTTTTTAGTTTTATTGCTATCTGATTTTGCTTTTTGAATGGCTTTGTATATGTTTTTATTGTTGTACCCTAGGTTGGCAAAGGCTCTTTTTAGGTAAGAAATTTCTTCATCGGTATGGTTTATATCAGAGATTCTATAGGCTCTAGTGAAGAGGGTTTGTAGTACCCCCATTTTTTGGGCGGGGTGGTGATGAGAATCGGCATGAAGGTAGTTATCTGTATGGGCCTTTTTTCTAAAAACTTTGTGACCTATGGAACCATCCTTTTTTCTTATAATGAGAATGTCTAAGAAAGGAATGCAATTATTTTTTTCAACTTCCATGGTGAATTTGATGTCTTCAGACAGGCTATTGAGATGGTCCAGGAACTTGTTTAGCTCATTCTCGCCATGAGGCCAATTGACACTGGTGTCATCTACGAACCTAACCCAGGATTTGGGTTTTAATGGGTATGAATCCAGTGCCTTCTTTTCGAATTTTTCCATGAAAAGGTTTACTACTATAGGTGAGAGAGGAGATCCCATAGCGACACCCGAAGTTTGTTCAAATATTTCACCCTGGAAGGAGAAGAAGGTTAAGCGTAGACAGATTTCGGCTAATTTTGCAGTCTAGGGATCTGCTACTTCTTTGACTACCTGGATAGCTTCATCAAGGGGAATTTTGGTGAAGAGCTGAACTACGTCAAAACTCACGATTTTATCTCCTGGTTCAAGCTTGGTGTTTTTTATGTGATTTACAAATTTATTGGAGTCTTTGATGTAGGAGCTAGTCTTGCCCACTAGCGGGGCCAGAATGCTAGCTACGTACTTGGCTAACTCATAAGTGGGAGACCCTATGGTGTTGACTATGGGTCTGAGGGGGACCTCTTTTTTATGAATTTTCGGGGCCCCATAGATCCTGGGGGTGATTTCACTGTTAGGAGTTAATATCTTTTTTATTCTATCATCTAGGTTGGTTTCCTTAATGGCTTTCTTCACTAGGTTTGAGATTTTGGAGATGGGGTTTTTCTCTAGTTTTTTGTAGCTCCCACTATTATAAAGGTGGTCTTTCATTTTGCTAATATAGTCTTCATAATCCATAACAACAGTGGCGCCTCCTTTGTCAGCTTTTAAAATGACTATGTCTTTATTATTTCTAAGACTTTTTAGGGCTCTAAGCTGATCCAGGCTTAGGTTTCTTCTGGGGGGTTTGGCTTTTCTAAGGATAATAGCGACCTCTTGTCTGATGAGCTCTTTGTCAACTTCTTTGAGGGTCTTAATTCCATATTCTAGGTTGCAGATGATTTCTTCATTGGGAATTTTGTTAGGGGCTAATGCAAAGTTAAGACCTTTGTTAAGGACCTCCATCTCTTCTTTCTTTAGCTGATAAGAAGATATATTGACTAATTTTCTATTATCCATGTTACTGTTCCTAGGGTTATTTTCCATATTAACCTTATCTACAATGCTATCATGATTGGCGCTAGCGCCCCTACTTTCTATGTTTATTTTACCATTTTTATTACTAACAAAAGGCTTATTAACTATTGATTTATTGGTTTTGAAATTAGATACGTACCTGGTCCTATGGGCGTTCTCCAAACCACCTGCTCCCACTTTCGGTGTGCCTGCTTCATCCTTGTTGCTGCGTTTGTTTTCATTCGGCTCGTCGTTATGCGTTGGGGCATTTAATGTAACGCTATTGGTATTAATAAAGTGCTGTTCTTCCATTTCCCCGGGGTGTTCATCAGTCCTGAAGGTGTGCTGGCAGGTTATCGAGCTGGCTGTCTCTGTGCTCCTGCTGAGGCTGCGTAATGTTCCTTCGCTTTTTTCTTCGCAGACATCCTCTGTTGAACCCATCTGCGTTGTCACCGAGTTCGTATTTCTGTTGTGTGGATGTGTTCTACGCTGTTCATGCGTATTATTGTTTGATTTCAAGGTAGCCGGAGTGGAACCGTTGGGACAGCGTGTCTTAGTTTTACGCTGTTCCACTTCAGATATTCCCTTGTGTTGTTTTTGCTGCGTAACCTTTGCCAATGCATTCGTGTTGCTGGGACTGTATACCCGGTTTTCCTGTGTGTTAACACCATCTACGTATTGAGGATCAGTGCTGTGGCAATCGATGTCTACTTCAAGATGATTTCTCACCCGTTTTTCTAAGTTATTTAATTTGCTCCGGTGCTTAGATTCGGCGTTTTCCTTTATTCTACTAGCCTTCAGAGCTGCGGATGCATCGATTACTTTCCATAGGTCTTGTTCTATTGATGTTGCTAGTTTCAGGTGGGATTTGAGGGCGGCTGAGGATCGATTGCTCATTTGACCAATTGAAAGGCGCAACAATGTTCTCAAAGATTGATTTGAGATCAGGATACCATCAGGGATGCATTAAAGAAGGGGACATATACAATACTGCTTTCCTGATTAGGTATGGGAATTATGAGTTTGTTGTAGTTTCTTTTGGTTTGATTAATGCTCTAACTATTTTTATGTGCTTGATGAATAGTGTGTTGCTTCCTAATATGGACAAGTTTTTTATTGTATTCATTGATGATATATTGATATATTATAAGAATTAGGAAGAGCATGTCGAACATTTAGAAGCAGTATTGAGATTTCTATGAGAGAATCAATTGTGTGCCAAGCTTAGAAAATGCAAGTTTCTTTTAGACAAAGGTACATTAGTTAGGGCATGTGGTTTCCAAGGAAGGCATAGCAGTAAATCCCAAAAGGATAAGAGCTATGGTGGAGTGGGAAGCTCCTAGAAATATGGATGAGGTCAAATAATTCATGGGGTTAACATGTTAATATAGGAGGTTCATTAGAAACTTCTCATGGATCACATGTCCTATTACATCCTTGCAGAGGAAAGGAAAGAAATTTGAATGGACAAAAGAATGTGTAGCAAGTTTTGAGTAGTTGAAGTAGTTGTTGACAAATACTCAGTGTTATATATTGCATACCCAGATAAAGATTTTGTGGTGTGAACATATTCTTGCAAGGGAGGACTTGGTGGAGTCCTAATGCAGGAGGGAAATTTGGTGTGTTATAAGTCAAGGAAAATGAATGAGCATGAGCAGAAATTTGTGACTCATGATCTTGAGTTCGAAACTATTATTCACACCTTAAGGATGTAGAGGCACTATCTTCTTGTCAGAAGGTTTGAATTGATGAGCGATCATAGTAGGTTGAGGTACTTTCTTGACTAACCGAATATGAATGCCAAGAAATCTAGATGGTTGGACACCCTTAGTTTGTTTGAATTCAAGATCAGATATATTAAAAGAAATGAGAATAGGTTTGCAAATGCTCTGAGTAGGAGAGTGCAGGTAAATCGTGTTGTAGTTATGAGTTATTATGGGATGGATTTACAGGACCAAATCCTATAGGCAAGACAACATGATGAATGGTACCAACAACTTAAGCACAATTACAATAGGGTACATGTGAAAAGGATGTAGACTATAAACTCACAACAAATGGCTTGGTAATATTTAGGGATATGATCTATGTGCTAGATGATAGTGAGCTCAAGAAGCTTATGTTGAGGGAGTTTCATGTCAAGACATATCTGGGTCACCCAGAATATCAGGAGACATTGATAGCGATGAAGAAGTTCTACTATTGGCCAAATATGAAGAAGGAAGTGGTAGAGTTTGTTGCTAAATTCTTGGATTGTCAACAAGTGAAAGATGGGTGCAAGCACCCAGCTGGTTTGTTACAGCTTATTCTGATTCCAGAATGGAAATGGGAGATCATTTCCATGGATTTCATTATAGGTTTTCCAAGGACATCAAAATAGCATGATTCCATCATGGTTTTGGTTGGCAGATTGGGCAAGGTAGCACACTTCATTCCAGTGAAGTCTACTTATTCAGCTAGTGAGGTAGCACATGTCTTCATTAGGTAGATAGTGTAGTTGAATGGTGTTCCGAAGAAGATTGTGTTACATAGAGATACTGAGTTCACTTCCAAGTTTTGGAAGGAGTTGTTTGTAGGTTCAGGTACAAAGTTGGCCTTATGAACATCTTATAATCAATACATAGATGGACAAATAGAGAGGGTCAACAAGATACGGGAGGATATACTAAGGATGTATGTCATGCATCAACACCAGATGCAAGATGAGTATCTTCCACTGGTTGAGTGTTGTTACAACAATGGTTATCAGAGTCACTGAGGATGAGTTCAGTTGAGGCACTTTATGGTTGGAGGTATAATACTACCATCAAATGGTGTGATCCAGTGAACATGGTACTTATAGGACCAGACATGTTGGCAGAGATGGAACGGGAAATGCAGGTCATCAAAAATAATCTAAAGGTGGCATAGGATAGGTAGAAGATTTATGCAGACCAACACAGTGCATTTAATGACTTTCAGGTTGGGGAGCATGTTTACTTACATGTCAAACCCAAGAAGAGATCCTTGAGGATTGGTTTATGTGCCAAGTTGATACCTCCATATTGTGGACCTTTTGAGATCCTTGAGAGGATTGGACCAATGGCCTACATACTTTCACTACCTCCCACAGTGAAAGTCCATGATGTTTTCCATGTTTCATTGCTTAAAAGACATGTAAAAGATGTTGATCACGTTATTGATTGATCTATATTATTGGTGGAGCTAGAAGGAGAATTCCAACTGGAACCTTAGTGCATATTACAACAGAAAAAACTCATGCTTTGGAATAGAGCAATCGAGAAAGTTAAAGTGCATTAGAAGCACTTTGCACCCAAAGAAGCTACATGGGAGATGGTTGAGCATGCGTGAGTTATGTATCATTCATTATTTACTAATGGAGGCAAATGATTTTTTGGCATATGTACAAATTTATGTATGGTTGATATTGTAGATACCGCAATGAGCTATGTTATAAATCTCTATTAAGTGGTATGGTTATCATATTTTCATGTTTTTCATGACTGTTTTTGCTTTTGAGCAGGTTATTCATTGTATATACTACAACAAGCTAGGTTATAAAGATCCATGGGAAGTATGTTTTGGTTTTTCAGTGAGTTTGATGGTTGTAGGTGTCATTGAACACTGAGGACAGTGTTCCCCTAAGGGGGAGGGGTCTGCAATAACCCTGACTTAAAATTTCATGTAATAAAGCTAATAAAGGAAAAATAAGACCATGGTCATGGGATTCGTATTCCAAGATAAATGTTGGGTAAATAATCCTAGTGGGAATCACTTGTTGTTTATTATGGCTAAGGGGAAATTGGAAAAGGCATTGAAAAAATTCATTTTTGCCATTTTATTATGAAAATAAAGGAAATTAGGAGAAAAGGAAGGTGAAAGGTCACATGTTACATGTGAGGAGGAAAAATGAAGAAATTAGAGGCATCATAATAAAAATGCATCAAAGCATTAGTTTGGGGCCTTTTGTTAGTTCAGTTTTGGACTTAGTCTTAGAGAGGAGAAGAGCACCAAGAGGAGAAGAAAAGATAGCAAGCAAGAAAATGAAGGACAAGGAAAGAAAAGGAAAGCAAAGGGAAGAAAGGATCAAGCAAGGAAAGGTTGGATCAAGCAGATTCAACAAGAATACTCTCAGGTAACAAGTTGCACATATGATTTCCTAGCTGGTTTTGACATACATGGTATACACATGTGTGTATTTCATTTATTGTTGTCATTGGCATGGGTTTTTTCATGTTTCGATAGCACTTTTAGCCTTGCATTTCCATTTCAAGATATCCATGGTGTGATGGGATTCATTCTTGGTTGAGCTTTGGATTTTCTGAAGGTTTTGGTTCCGAGTGAGGTGGTCTAAGGAAAATCCCAAGGGTTAGGGGTGGAGATGGTTTTCTCTGGGAAGAAATCAACAAGTGGGTGGAGACAAGAAAATTCCTCAGGTGATGGTGAAGACATTCTTAGGCATCCAAGCTCGTTTGGTTTGTGATCTCGGGATTGGTTTAGGTTAGATAACGGTAGTGTGAGGGTGGAGATGGTTTAACCTATGGTTTCCCTTAGCTATTTAAGGATTGGTTTATCCCATGAGATCCCACATTCATGCTTGGAATATGGCATGGTGGTGATTGGCTAAAAGAAATATTTGGTTCATCCCAATCTATCGTCGTGCGGTATGTGGAAGTCCCTGACTTGGTTGGATTTTGCATATGATTGATAAGAGCTCTCTTCCCTTGTAACTCATAATTAATTATGCTTGTTATTATGTGGATTTAATGGTTATTCTATCATCGTTATTTGCATGGTTATATGATGGTTATAAGCATTGTTTGATGATTGATTCAATTTATGGCTCTTATCATGTTTTCATTTTTAAATGAATAGTTATTGAATAAATGACCTAATAGATGTTATTGCAGCTATTGTGAAAGGGAATTAGACCTTCTTGACGATTCCTAGATAAGTTTCAGGTCTCTATGTTTAGATATGCATTCATGACTTGTAGATTTCATGTTCTCCATGTGTTTGACAAAATGTCTGTCATGGTTAGACTAGGCTAGGTCTATTCCTGATAAAAATTTGTGTTAGAGGCATTTTCTTTATGTTATTTATGATTTCTTGGAGTTTCATTAAGTTTTGGGCAGATTTTTGGATCCTAGCCCTAAAAAAGTGGCTCAGATCTCAGGCTCCCTGGCACATAACTAAGTGGAAAATACTGTAGTCGCTAGGAAGCAGGCTTGTAGGAGTAGTTGGAGGGTTCTAGTCACATGGAGGCCTTGTAATAGGAGCATCTGAGGTTCTAGGTAAGTGAAAAAGAAAGTGTCATGTTGCATGTATGATTTCCTAGATGGTTTTGACATGCAAGGTATACGTATGTGTGTATTTGGTTTATTATTGTCAATGGCATGGGTTTTGTCAGGTTTCGACAGTGGTTTTAGACTTGTCTTGCCATTGCAAGATAGCCACGTTGTGATGGGATTCATTCTTGGTTGAGCTTTGGATTTCCTGAAGGTTTTGGATCTGGGTGAGGTGGTCTAAGGAAATTCCCAAGTCCCATAAGTGGCTCGAAGTACGCAGTCTCATAAGTGTGATATTTTTTTTAATCGTTGCATATTGTTGGTTAATATAACTGTTATACAAAAATATCATCACCTTGATTATTTGCAGTCAGTATAGGTCTATCACCACCTATACCAGCCTCCTAAGCAAGTCTCAGACCTCAGCTCTTCAAAACAAGCTTTGGAAATGAGAGAAAGACATCAAATAAGCAATGTAACTCTGGTTCCACACTTTCTCTCACTTTTGCCTGCGGGCCCGCACCTTTTTATTCAGAGTACCTGCATACTTATACGCTCAGTATGTAAAGGGGAGGGTGCGTACCCTTGTGAAAGTCAAAAGGCACAATTTTTATCTTAAAAAACTCACTTTGGATTAATTCTAGATGTTTCTAGAAGGAATTTTGACGTGGATTGTTCGCTCCAAAGTGGTTCATGCATCCCAAAAGAGAAGGAGCTAATCCCTTGTTAGGAGGATCTATTCCTTTGAAGGAGGAGTATATCCTTTGAAGGAGGACCTAGTAACTGCCCTCCATTGCACTATAAATTGAGGCATTAGGTTAGTGGCTAGAGAGGTTAAAAGCTGAACATTTTTTAGGGTAAATGCTCGTGAAATCAAGACTTCCTATTTGAGCTTAAGAGAAGAGATCGCATACCTTTTTGGCTTCATTAGGGAGTGAGTGAAGCTTTTCAAAGTAGAGGAGACTTCTTGTTGGACCCTGGGAGGAGCTTGTACAGCGTCAAGGAAAAGGTTTTAAAGTTCTTCTTCTTTTGAATTAATACAATCAAGCTCATTTTTCTCAACAAGTATCTCATGTTATTTGTTTCATGGACTCCTTGACTTTCATGTTAAATATGTTTTATAATACTGGTTATTCAGGTGCTATTTAATTGTTTGCCTTGTTTTTGTTTGCAGGTTTGCGACAAAGGAACTTACTTGGATCAAAGGAGCGAAGGCATCCCCAAACTTGCATTGGACATGAGGTAGGCCTTAAACACACTTGTTTGCCATTATTTATAAAAGCACATTTAGAGAAAGATAGTGTCTGGTTGGTTTGCTTGTCATTAGGTCTTCTTTAGATTCTAGGAAGCTCTATCTTGTCCGCAAGATCGACTCATTCCGCGTGAAAATAACTAAACGTTTTAGTTCTACACATGTGAATTTTGTGGAAGCTTGTACCATAACCATAGTTGTATTGTAAGTGGAATGTGAACTATACCAAAGAACCTAGATCGGTGCATTGTACGCAAACTAAAGTGTAAAAAATGTGGAAAAATAATATAAATGTATGTTGGACGTTGTAATGGGGGTTGTAACACATGAAAATGATTATTTGTATGCAATAAGAGTGAACATAGTAGCATAGTGAAAGAAAAGACAATGGTGGAAATAACATCTCCGTTCCAAGGCACAGATCAAAGGAGATGTAGGATATATTGAAGTAATTTTGTGCAGACAGTAGAGACAACTATGCTCCTCTTCTTATTCTTGTGATTGTAAATTATTGTAATACAAAAGAGATTTTTTTCAGTAGAAAAAAAGGTCTATCTTTTTCATTATAAAAAAGTATTTACATCATCATGGATCTATTATTGTGTTTCACCATCATCATTTGTATCAAAAACAAACAGTACAACCAACTATTACATATTCATGTTCATCATATGAGAACCCATAGCCTTGAAAAACATCTATTTTTTGTCTCAAAACATTTTCTACACATCTTTTATATCATGTAATTCATTCATGCATCTTGTTCAAAGTATCAACAAAAAACATACTAACACAAATATCTATTTTGTGATTCTTCAAAAATAAAAAATAAAAGAAAAATGACCTTCAATGTTCCTATGCCCAAATCAAGTGTATCTATATGATACTAATGCCCCCCAAATTAGTTATGCAACCATGGATAAAAGCTAAGAACTTGATCACACCATGATGCATCCAAATTCCCTTCTTTGATAGAGAATCCACTACCTAATTCTAATCCTTATAAATGTGCATGACAAAGATCTGATGAAAAGTCTTCTCCAATGTATGAATGCACCTCATCCAATTTGTGAGAGATGGTGTATTAAAAAGTGACTTGCCCAGGACCCAATCTATAATGCCTTTAGAATATCCATATACATGTAAATTATCAATTCCCAACTACTCGACACAAAAAAGAACACCCCACAAAGCAATAGGTTCAACACGATTATTGGTACCTATACCACCCACCCATCAAAATTACTAATCTTTGCTAGGAAAAAAAACTATATAGGCACCACATCCACACCTCCTTTATAAGATAACACTATCAAAGGAACTAGCAAGGAAGTTCTTCCATATAACCTTTAGCTACAAAGATCTCTAAGCTTGTTGCTTCCTTCTTGGACCAATCTCTAAGTAATATGCAACAAATCACTGTACCTCTCACATTTGTCCATTTTGTTTTTAAATGTTGGATTTCTTGTTCCTCCATATAGGCAAAAATATATAGAAAGGCATAGTGTAGTGATCCTTATATGTCTCAAACCAATGCTAAAGACAATCATCTATCAATCTATTTATCCAAAACATGTCTATGTTCAAATATTGAATGACACCATCACTTATCATAGTCGCGAATGAGAAATTAAGAAACAAATGTCCCACATCCTCCATTTCATTCTTGCACATAATACATCTTCCTGACCCCACAAAACCCCTGTGCAATAGGTTCTTCCAAGTGAAAATTTTGTTGTGCAACACCAACCAGCAAAATCCTTTAAGTTTATGTGGAATATTCCAATTCCACGCTCTCTGGAACCATATACTATTTTCTGGATCACTTGTGAGCATAAACAATCTAAGGTATATCTCACTTAACAATTTGTCCTTTTATGATTTGTCCATCCCAAGTCAAAATTTCATCTTGATTAGAAAGAGCGATGCTCACTAAACTTAACTGAAGAATGTAATTCTCCTATTCAATTGCTAATGGACCTGTAAAACCAATTTCATCCACCTTGAGCCATGAATGGAAAACAATGAAATAATTACGAGCAATGAAAAATTGATTCAGATAGTATATAATGCCTTCATTAAGGTGATGAAGAAGAGTTTCTAATAATGAATGATTGCCAATAAATCTCTTTAAAATGTTCAGTCCAACCTCAATCTGTGTACATGTACCCCCTTCCCACCTTAATCTCCCTAGAAGCCAATGCTTGATTTTCAACATACTCCACCATATGTATGATAACCATTTTTATTTTCTATCACACCCTCTTTAATCCACAACACATAATTATTTTGATTTAGATATTTCACCCTGATGATAATTTTCCAAATGCATTTTCCTACCAACACCCTTAATATGTTCTTAATCAATAATGCCTGGTTGAAATCCCCCGTGTCTAGGATACCCCATCCTCTTGCCTCTACCAGATGAGCTAAAATAGAAAAGTGAACCAGATGAAACTTCCTCACCCGACTGGTATCAACCTATAGGAATCTGGAAATGATGTCATCAATTTTATGTATGATCTCTTTAGGAAGCATAAATAAGTGCATCCATAACATCGAGATACTTTTCAACATTTCCTTAATTAATATCAGTCTCCTTTCTATTGAGATCCATCTGAATGTCCACACAACCAACTTCCTTTCGAACTTGTTTATCAACCAATCCCAATCATGAATTCCATAGTTATTGGGTTTTAAAAAGAAGTGAAGATACTTGAAACCCTCGTCCAGATGTATCTTTTTAACCCCAAAGATATGTCAAATCTCATTGTTCATTGTGTTTCCTAGAATCCACAATCAATGCTGATTTTTCCTTGTTCATATAAATCCCTAAAGCCTCCCCAAAGGAAGAAGTGCTTGATGTTTGCAATGAGTCATAGAATCTTTTGATGTATGGGAGTGATTTTATAGTCCCATCATTCATCGTTTCATGGGGCAAAGTTATATCCATTTAAATACTATAGCAAGAATGCCTTTGGGGGGAAATTGTTTTAGTTGACTATTGATGTGTCATTGTATAAAGTACTAATGTTATTGGATCAACAAAAGGAGGAATCTAATCCATGTTTGATATCTATTTGAATATATGATGAGTGCACATTTGTAAGCACATTGTTCTTTTTTATTATTGTAAGTGTCTTTGAGGTTGCTGTAAGTTTGCCCCTTGCATTAATTAACACAACGAAAATATATGAATGTAGCATTAGATGAATGCTAGAAGGTCGGGTGGGTATCATAACCAGTACTTCTAGTTGCATGGAATCTTAGAGCACTTCATTTGATTGCCAATGGTGCTAACGAGTAGCTTGTCTTGACTTAGCAACATGAAATCCTCTTTATTTTCTCTATACATAGCTTTGGATTTCACTTTAAATACCCCTATATGAACATTTAGAATAATGGAGTGGATAAATAAATTCACTCATGGGACCTTTGGCATATGAATCAACGCACCTTATGCATTTGCTATAGACCATCGTATTGGTAACTTTGTATTAAGTCTTTATTTATAAATGTTAAAATTTTATTTCTACCAAAAGTTTAATTAAAGCCATTATTTTGTAAAAAATAAGAGGAAGAGTATATTTTTAAAGGGAATAATATTGTAATTCAAAGTAACTTTTTCCTTCGAGGGGGGTAGAGTAAATTCAAAGAAGTAAAAAATTGCAAGATCATTGTAAAAAAATATTTCTTTTTTATTTACAAAGAAATAACACGGGTTGAGAGTCAATTTTTGAATGTTTCAATGTAAAAATACCAGAAATTGACTAGATTCAAGTGCAAACCTCAGTCAACTTTTATTTTTCAAATGACTATATGAGGATGAAGGTCAAGCCCTGGTAGATTTTTTTCGTTGCAGTGCAACCTGTGGTGCATTGTCTAATCTTATTTTTGTGCGGTGAATGATCTATCTCAGTGCATATATTTATCTTCAAAATGTACAAGATGGTAAATTTATTTTTCAAGTCTAAAAAACTCGAAGGCTCAAAGAAATATAAGACATGGAAAAGGCACATAGGAAACACTTTGATCTATAATGAATTTTGGAAATATGCGTGTGATGGTGATGTTAAACCAAATGAACCTACTGATGTAGACACAATAGCCAAATGGGATATTAAAAATGCAAAGGCATTGGCTTTGATCAAATCTCTAGTAAATGGTGAAATGTATATTCATATAGAAAATGTTTCTGGTGCATGGTCTACTTGGAAAACATTCAAATATTTATTTGATACACAACCAGAGACAAACAAAGTTGATCTTAAATTGAAGTTGTCGCAACAAAAACTAACAATAGGGGGAGATATACTTGAGTACATTTCTAGGTAAAAGAACATTAATTCGGAAGTAGTAAAGATATGATTTAAAGTTGTGGAAGATAGCTTCATGAGTAATATTTTGATTGTTAGTTTTCCTTATTCATATACACATTTCTTTGAAACTTTACAATTAACTAGAAAGCTAGAGAAATTGACATCGATGAGTTAAGTGAAATGCTAGCTCAACATGATAAAACATTTGGAAAGAAGAAACATGGTGGAGAATATGTATTTTTTATAGAGGCTAGTACTAGTAAATTTTCAATTTAAAATTCCAAAGGAAGAGGAAATCAAGTGAATAACTTAGAGAACACTAATCAAAATCAGGGATATATAAAGGACAAGGTTGTGGTAAAAGTCAAGGTAAAGGAAACAATTCTGGTAGAGGACAAAGTCAAGGTAGAGGAAAAAATCAAAGCAAAGGTAGAGGACAAATTCAAGGCAGAGGCAAAGATTTCAATTAAGTTGTTTGTAAACAATGCAACAAAATTGGTCATTATGCTAAAAATTGTCGAACTTCTATTAAAAAAATCCCATAGTTTCAAAATCATTTGGAAATTTTTTTCTATTGATCGAGATGATGCATCAAAATATGTCTCCACTGCAGTTCAAAGTTTAGAATCAATATCCTTGTAGTTTTCCACATATTCTCTTAAAATTGATTATGAATATGCTTGGATCTTAGATATAGGGGCTACACAACATATGAATTTTCGACGTGACTGCTTTTGGACATTTAAACAATGTCAACTCAATTCAATATATAGAAAATGATATGACACACAGTCCTTGTGGAAATGGTGCAATAAAAGTTTCTCTTCTAGCATTGGAGAAAAAATTATTTTGAATGTTTGGTAAGTACCAACATTTAAGAAGAAATTGTTGTCACTAGTCACAATTCGAGAAGTATGACATCAAATCATTATGGGAGATGGCTTAGTAAAAATCAATTCCATCAAACATATTTTGAAGACAATCATGACCATATATGAAGATGGAAAACTTCTAGGGATGAAAGGAATAGTCATTCGTGGAAGTCTAATTTTGTAGGAGCAATAAGTTCAAATATTTCACATATAAGGTTGTGGCATGTGAGATATGGGAATTTAAACTTTGAATGTCTCTCTAAACTTCAAAAGAAAGGAATGGTCAGAGGACTCCCAACTTTTAAGAAAGAAAATGCAAGATGTGAAGCTTTCATTTACGAGAAACAAACTTGAGAGACTTTTCCAACAAGTTCATGGTGTGCAAACAAGTGTTTTAAATTGATTCACAATGACATTTATGGACTCCCATAGGATTCTCTAAGAGGTTGTAATTTTTTTTTTACGTTTCATTAATGATTTCAGTAGAACAAAGGGTTTATTTTTTTCAAGAAAAGTCAGAAACCTTTGAAAATTTCAATACTTTTTGCTAACTTGTTGAAAATGAATTTAAAGGAAAATTGGCACCCTTGAGAAAAATAATGGAGGGTGATTCACTTCAAATGAATTCCAATATTATTGCAGGGACACCAATGTCAAAATCAGTTTACAAATGTGTACACTCCACAACAGAATGGAGTAGCAGAAAGAATGAATCAAATCTTGTTAGGGATGCAAGATCCATGTTAACTTTCAAAAATTTGAATCCTCCATTATTGGCATAAGCAATAAATATAATATTTTACATAAGGAATATATATCCCACTGCTTCTTTGGGTGGAATTACACCATATGAAGCATGCTTGGGTTTCAAACCTCAATTCAGACATCTCGTTGTTTTTGGTTCAATATGCTATTCCTTAGTTCTAAAAGAAAAGAGAACTAAGCTCGATTCACAAAGTTTGAAGTGTATATTGATCGGATATTCTAATGAAAAGAAGGGATATTGTCTTCCATCCAATGGAAACTTTATTGTCAGCAGAGATGTTATATTTGATGAAACAAAAAGCAAGAGTGCCACAAAGATAGAAAGTGTTCTACATAAATAAGAAACTCAAGGTAACAAAAAGAAAATCAGAATGAAAAATAAACGAAGTACACAATATTGGTATGAGATTGAATAGCCTTATTTAGAAAATGATTCATCCATTTCACTTTCTTGATCTAGATCTTCTCTCAATTCATCTAAATCTTCATGCAACAATTCATCTGAAAGTGACTCCCCACCTCCTAAGGCTTAAGATGATAAAAGAATTTTTGTCGATATCAATTTGATTTATAATGATGGTGATCATTTAGATCCAAAAACAAGTCAACATAAATTTCCTGAATGGGCTATTCAAGTTTTGAAGGATGTTAGTCTAGATGAATAGAACAAAACAAGCACAAGAAATTCACAAACACATGAAGCAATTTTTTCGTTAGTAACAAATGATTTTACTAGGTTGTCCACATTCAAAGAGGTAGTAGAACATGTCGAATGGAAAAAAATAATGATTGAAGAATATAATTCAATGCTAGAAAATAATACTTGGAAACTTGTTCATTGTCTCAAAAATATGAAACCCATAGAATGCAAATGGGTTTACCAAATCAAGTATATGCTAGATAGAAAAATCGACAAATATAAGGCAAGACTTGTTGCCAAATGTTTTTGCATAATAAGAAGGAATTAACTATGAGGAAACATTTGCACCTACGAAAAAATGGAACACCATCAGATTGGTCCTTACTTTGTCAAATCAAAAAGGCTGCAAAGTACATCGGATTAATGTCAAAAGTTCTTTCCTCAATAGAGAATTGCGGGAAGAATTTTATATGACTCAACCTCCTAGGTTTGAACTCGAAGGAAAAGAACACAAAGTTTGCAAATTAATCAAGGCTTTATATGGGACAAGCTACATGATCTAGGTATGCAAATATAGATGAGCATCTTTATGTTGAGAAGTCTAGTAAGAAAGCCTCAATTTGACTTTACCTTGGTCAAATTGAGAAAATTCAAATTTCCACATCAACATACAACTTGGAGACATTTAACCCTTTTGACATGGCACTTTTCACTAAGTTAGCTCAATAAATTTGAGTTAGAGGGCTTGGAGTTCAATTAAGCATGTGTGATTGCTAAATTTTAGTAATCGAGGTCAGTTAGTTCTAGTTGTGGTCAATTAAACTAGTTCTAACAGTTAATTGAACTAGTGGAAGATCAATTGTGCAGTTGAACAATAGTATAACTTAGTGATCATTCAGTTAACTAATCAATCAACTCAAAATAGCTAGTGCATGCAAGGAATTAGAGTTCCTCAACTGTGGTGGAGATTCCAAGGTAGTGTAACAAGTAGTTGTAAACTAATTTAAGTGTACAGGTGTTGCATGCAGACAGATGATCAATCCTTGGGAATTGCGCAATCAATTGGAGGAAAATTCTTAAAATATAGGGGCTAATTCCACAATATTTGCGCAAGGAAATAGGGGCTCAAGCAGAGGCGCCAATTAACTAAGTTTGGGTCAAACCTTCTCATTGAGTAGAGAGGTAGATTATTCACTTGCAGGTTGTGCTCAAAGCGGGAAAGAAATTGTAATACATCTCTATTAATATTATTAATTCAAGGAGGCTTAAGGGTTTTTTCCGAGTTGGATTCCCCTAGAAAAATGTTGTGCTTATGTGGTTTTTCTTATTACATGTTTGTGAAAGTTCTTCTAAATTGTGAATTAATTTTCACAGAGTAGTAGAGTAGAATTGTGTATCATGATTTAGATTAAAATTTCTTGAGCAGTTTCACTTCTATCACCTTACTTCTACATTTTATCAAAGTTGGAATCACATTAGAACAGGAATTTTGAAGTTATTTCTCAAGAGGTTCAAATTTGCAGCTTTAGTGTAGCAGTATCTCTTCAAAGTTGAGAGAATGACCTTCAATGGATTAAGATTAGAATATGCATTGGAAGGCAGGGCGAGTTTCATTGCATGGAATGTTCGCATGGAGGCGGTGCTTGATGACAATGGCTTGCTAGAATACATCAGGAAATATGTTGCAAAACTAGCAGAATCTAATACTCATAACCTAGCGCAATGGAAGAAAGATGTAGCCAAGGTGAGGATAATAATATTGGAAGGATTATGAGACCATTTTGTCTCAAATCTCCATGGGAAAGAAAATCATTTCACAATGTGGAAGACACTGACAGAGCTATTCGAGAATAGAAGTGACCATAGAAAACTGGCCCTTAAGGAAAAACTTCGAAACATTATGATGCAGAGGAATAACACTATTCTATAATATCTCACCATATTTACACAAGTTCGGGATGAGCTTGGAGGGGTTGGTGTGAATGTTTTGGAAGATGACCTGGTGAGCCTAGACCTTCTGGGCCTTCCCAAAAGCTGGAATACCTACCAGGAATCAGTGAACGAGAGCGAGAAATTACCAAATTGGGAATGCTTATGGTCTAATTTGGTACAAGAAGAGATTAGGTAGAATACCATAGATGGAACCTCATCCAAGAGAGAGGATTAAGATAATTTTGTATTGTCTTGAAAGGTCAAGAAGGGAAAAGGGAAGAAATCTCAAACTAAACTAGAATCTAGCCAAGGGGGCACGAAGAAAGACTTGTCAAAAATAAAATGCTTCAATTGTCATGAATTTGGGCACTATGCTACAAAGTGTCCACACAAAAAGTCTAGAATGAAGAACTTAGGAAGAGGGGCAGGTGAAGCATTGGTTTCACAGTTTGAGCTATACTTCACCCTTATCACATGCATGGCTAACACTATGATGGGGAGTGTGTGGTACTTGGAATCTGAAGCCTTGTTCCACATGTCATGGTGTAGAGAGTTTTTTCAGTGACCTGGATGTGAAAGATCTCCATATTCATATTGGGCTTGGATACGACGAAAGGTATAGTGCTACCAGGAATTATACATTAACCTTTAAGAGGGATTCAAGATCCACTCTTCCCCTCAAAGATGTCATGTTTGTTCCAAGCATAAAAAATAATCTCATCATTGTAGCAACTTTGGAAGGTCATGGTTATGATGTGATCTTTAACAAAGGGAAAGCATTCTTGAAACACATAACCATTGAAACGGTGAATTAGATTTAGGTTCATGTGAAGAACCTCTATAAACTGGCTATGGAATATTATGTTGCATTAAGCAGTAAGGCAGAGAAATTGTAGAGTCACAATGTTAGTGAGCTATTGCACAAAATATTGGGACATTTGCATCATGGCACCTTGAAGATTATGCAACAAACAACCACTGGCCTCCCTAAAGGATCACTTCAGCAACAAGATGTCTGTAAAGGTTGTACCTTGGAGAATTATGTGAAATCCATATTCCATGATCAAGACAACAAAGCACATGCAATCTTGGAAAGAATCCACTCTAATGTTTGTGGACCTTTCTGAACAACCTCCATTTCCAGACATAAGTACTATGTTATTTTTATTGATGATTTCTCAAGAAAGTGTTGAATCTTCTTCATGCGAAATAAGGATGAGACATTCTCAAAGCTTGTAGAATTCAAGGCACTGGTTGAGAATGAGACCGAAAAGAAGGTGAAGGTTCTTAGGAGTGAAAATGGAGGTGAGTATGTTTCGAATGACTTCAAGGAGTTTTGTGTAAAATAAGGCATTAAAAGATAGATAACAACACCCCACAACCCATAGTAGAATCGGTTAGATGAGAGGAAGAACCATAACATTATGGAAGATACGAGAGCTATGCTACATGACCAAGGCCTGCCACTACATCTGTGGGAAGAAGCATGTAACACAACAATATACTTGCAGAACTACAGTCCTTATCAGATTCTTGGTATGATTACACCAAAGAAGGATTTCTCGGGGAGAAAGTTGGATGTGTCTCACTTCAAGATTTTTGGAGCCTTTGTTTACTGCCATGTCTCCAAATATTTGAGGAAGAAGCTTGAGCTAACAGCAGAGTTGGGAGTTTTTTTGGGTTACACTGAAACTCCACACAATTACCATGTGTACTTATCTTCCCTCAATATGATAGTTATATGGAGGGATGTAAAGTCTAATGAAGAGAAAGCAATGCAGTGCTCTCTTGAGTGGGAGCTTCAGATCCCACCAAAAGAGGAGCTTTTAGCTCCAAAGCAGGAGCCTCAGGAGGAGTCTTAGGAAGTTGTGGAGTAGCCACAAATGGAGGATCAAAGAGGAGGTAAAGTGGAGACATTCACTCAATAAAAACCCTCTAGAGAAGGAAGAAAAAGAACTAGAGAAGCTGATATATTAGTGTAGGATGCGAGGGAGAATGTGCGAGCTACTTCAAATTTGTGCAAGAAAAGGAGGTCACCTGAGAGGTACATTGGCTACATGGCTCTAATGACTGAGCCATCCTCTTTTGAGGAATAGTAGAGAAACCTATTTGGGTTGATGCAACGAGAGAATAATACGAATCCATCATGAAGAAAAGTGTTTGGGAAGTGGTCCCAAGACCAACAGATAAATCAGTTGTGGGTTCGAGATGGATCTTCAAGGTTAAGCATGTAGCAAATGGAAGCATAGAGAAATATAAGGCCATATTTGTCGCCAAAGGATTCTCTCAATTTGAAGGAATTGACTATGAGGAAACCTTTGCTCCTATAGCAAGGTAATCATTCATTATATCAATTCTTTCACTAGTTGCGCAAATGTGGCGTAAGATCCACCAACTGGATGTAAAAACAACATTTCTTAATGGTTTTATTGATGATGAAGTGTACATCAAGAAACCAATAGGTTTTGAGACATTTTATCAGGAGTCTCATGTATGTATACTCATGCGAGTAACGTATAATTTCAAACATGTGCCCTGAGCTTGGTGCACCAGGATCAAAAGTTACCTCACTAGTTTGGGCTTCGCATGTGAAGTGGATGTGAACCTCTATCATATTTTGGTAGAAGGTAAATTGCCTATCAGTGTTTTAAATGTTAATGATTTAATATTGACATGTGATGAGCAATTGATTAACTCTTGCAAGGAGGACCTTGAAAGGGAATTTGAGATGAAGGAAATGGGTCACATGCACTACTTCCTTGGGATGGAAGTATGGCAAGGCGATGGGGAATTTTTTGTGTTCTAAGTATGCAAATGAGATACTACATAGATTTTTCATGGAGAGTTGTAAGCCCGTGGAGACACCTCTAGCAACCAACTGGAGGAAGGAGATTGCCACTTCAGCAGAACTGGTTAATGCTACTATTTATTGGCAGCTTGTGGGTTCACTTATGTACCTTGTGAACACACGACCAGATATGTGATATGCAAAAAACCATCTTAGACAAGCTATTGTTAGGCTGGACAAATTGTATTAGAATGAAGTAAAACATGCCTTACAGTACCTCTGAGGCACTACCCAATATGGATTATGTTACAAACAGACAGAAGGAGTGAAGTTGTGTGACTTCAAAGATGCAGATTGGGAAGGGATTCCATCCAACTAAAAGAGTACATAAAGTGTAATTTTTAGTGTTCGGTTTGCAGTAGTTTCCTAGTATAGCATGAAGCATAGATATTTGGTGCTTAGCTCAGTAGAAGAAAAATACATGGTTGCAAGTCAAGAAACATGTGAGGCAATCTAAATGAGAAAGATACTTGTGGGACAATTTGGTCAGATGATAGATCCAACTGTTATCTATTGTGATAATCAGAGTTGCACTAAGTTCTCTGTGAATCTGGTATTTCACGATCGATCCAAACATATAGATATCTGGTATCATCATCTACGGGATTGTGTGTAGAGGCAGATAATGTTGCTATAATACATTCTAACAAACGAACAAGATGCTAACATCTTGACAAAGGCTTTGTCAAGAGAGAAGTTTGAATTCTCAAGGTGTAGGATAGGGGTGGCTGATAATCCCTTTCCTGCTAAGAGGGAGTGTTGAGAAGTGTACCAAGAAAGTCTCAATTTAACTTGCCTTGGTAAAATTGAGAAAATTCAAATTTCCACATCAAAAAACAACTTGGAGGCAGTTAAATGTGACATGGCACTTGTCACTCAATTAGATCAGTAAATTAAAGTTAGAGGGATTCGAGTTCATCTAAGCATGCGTGATTGCTAAATTTTAATAATCTAGGTCAATTATTTCTAGTTGTGTTCCATTAAACTAGTTCTAATAGTTAATGGAACCAATTGAAGATCAATTGTGTAGTGGGACAACCGTCTAACTCAGTGATCATCCAATTAACTGATTAATCAACTCAAAATAGCTAGTGCATGCAAGGAATTCGAGTTCTATTCCAAGGTAGTGTAACAAGAAATTCTAAACTAGTTTAAGTGTAGAAGTGTTGCATGCAGTTAGATGACCAATCCTTGGGAATTGTGAAATCAATTGGAGGAAAATTTCTAAAAAATAGGGGCTAATTCCTCAGGATTTATGCAAGGAAATAGGGGCTCAAGTAGATGTGGAAATTGATTAATTATGGGTCAAAACTTCTCATTAAGCAAAGAGAAAGGTTATTCACTTGCAGGTTGTGCTTAGAACATGCAAACACTTGTAATACATTTTTATTCATCTGATTAATGCAAAGAGTCTTGAGGGGTTTTCTCCACTTAGGATCCCCTAGAAAAATATCGTGCATGTGTAGTTTTTCTTATTTCATGTTTGCGAATGTTGTTCTAAATTGTGAATTAATTTTCATAGAGGAGTAGAGTAAAATTGTGTCTCTTGATTTAGATTAAAAATTCTTGATAAATTGCAATTATATCACCATATTTCTAAACTTTTCAAGGTTGTGTTTAAGTGCAATGAATAATATGATACCTTATATGTGTGTCAACAAGGTAAAAATTTGGTCATTCTAGCTATGCATGTGGATGACTTTATCATTACTAAAAACAACAATGACCATGTTGTGCAGGTAAAGGAGGAATTATAGGTTGGATTCAAGATGACTGGTTTGGGGCTACATCACTACTATCTTGGGGTTGAGGTATTCCGACATCTAAACAATATTTTCACTAGTCAAAGAAAATATGCATCAGAAGTACTTAAAAAATTTGGAATGCAAGATTACAAGTCCATTCTCACCCCAATGGATCAAAACTTAAAACTTTCAAAATTTGAAGGGCGGGGGGGGTTGGTAAACAATACTACTTACAGATAGTTGATTGGAAGCTTGATATATCTAACAATCACTCATCCAAACCTACCTTACGTAGTTAGTATGTTTGCATGATTTATGCATGAACAAAGGTAGACCCACTTGAATGAAACAAAAAGAGTTCTTATATATATCCAAGGAATGAAAAATTTCAATCTTCTATACAAAAAGACATAAAATTTTGTACTTAGTGGATATTCAAATGTAGATTTTTGCTGGAAGCGTTGATAATTGGGCATCAACATTAGGTTATTTTATGAACATGGGATGAACAACAATTTCTTGTAGTTGCAAGAAGCAAGCCGAAATGACAATTTATTCAGATGAAACAAAATATATATCTGCACGGGAAGAAACATGTGACATCGTTTATTTATGCCTAATTTTCCACGATTTAGGCGTTCCTCAAGCACAAGCCACATATTTATTTATCGACAACCACTCAACTATAAAAATTGCAAAAAATCCACTTTTCCATTCCAAAACAAAGCATGTTGATACAAAGTATCATGACATATGGACATTCATCGCTAAGGACATCGTTAAACCACTATATTGTCTTTCATATGACCATATCTTAGATATTTTCCCAAAACCACTTGACATGATCAAATCTACTAAGTTAAGGGAAGAATTTGGTATCTATTGTAATGTAATTTTGGATCAAATGGGGGAATTTTAGATATATGATCAACAATAAATGATTTAATATTTAACTATTTAGTGTCTTCTAAGAATATTTAATTAATTATTTAGAGTCATAGAGTTTTCTTAGAATATTTATTTGTTATAATAGATTTGACATCTAGAAAAAGTGTCATTAATTAAGAATCAAATTAAGAAATTTGTTAGGAGAATCGTTAGAATTATATTAAATGTAAATGAACATTTATCACATGAAGTAAGTGATCCATAACTAAATTAGTTTAGGACATAAGCTTATTTTTCTCCTCTTGCAAGAGTAATGAGTGATTGTGTGTAAGCTCTTGCATATTATGTTTTCCTTTATTAATAAGGCATTTGTGTTTGAGGACACTTCTAATATCATTATATAATCTACAAACCTTAATGAAGCACTCATTACGGATATTGAATAATTAAAATAGGGAAAGAGTAGCAAGGCGAATTGTAAATGGGACGATTCAAGGGAAGAACTGAAAAGGAAATATGAAGAAATATGTATATTATGAAACCATAATAGAAAAACACTAGATGACGTTAAGAGATTGAAAGAAGAAAAGAAGCATTTTCAAATTTAATAAGAAGCAAGGATCTTAAAGGAATAAACCACCAATAGACTTAAAGAGGAAATTTACAAGAAAATTAAAGAATCACTAGACATACATGAGGAACAATAAAAAATGTATTGTAGAATTGAAGAAGGATATCAAATTTGATATATGGGGTCACAATTTCAAAAAGAGATAGAATATAAGATTAAAGAAGGTCAAAAAAAATATCTAAAGAAGTTGAACGCCATTTAGAGGATGTACATGTCAAATATGATGGTATTATCTCCAAGGCTAGGGTGATCAAAGACTAGGAAAAGGGGATAGAGGAGACTATTTTCTCTGAAAATAAGACATATCAAATAGGTAAGTAGAGTAAATGAAAGTAATCAAATGTGAAACCATAACATCCTCATTACCGACAAAAATTTCAAGGAAGAAAAAAATATTGATATCAACATTATCGAGGAAGACAAAAATATTGATATCAACATTATCAAGGAAGACAGGAAGGTCAATATCAATATCATGAAAGAAGAAGATGGAATACTTGTCAATATTCATCGAACAAGGCACCACCAAATTATTATTTAATAGGATGATATAATATACCAACAACGAATACAAATTGGAGAATTCACAACAATAATGCATGGAATCAAAGGAAATAAAATTATGTAATAGCTAGCCATCAAGGATTAAGACCAAAAATAATTAATTTTGGATGGATGGATCATCATCCATGGAAAGAAGAAAGTAAGAATATAAAGGAACCTATTATTTGGTTTCATCACTTGACATAACACCCTTAAGTTCAAAGCTTTGATTTCGAACATTTTTGAAGGAAGTTACTATGGTATCGCACCAAGGGGGCATATATAGGGTTAAATGTATATGATATGGCCCAAAGGGGGGGCACAAATGTGGTTAAATGTACATGTAAAGTGTAAATTCATATGTAATAGGTTCAACCTTATAATGAAATTGTTGTATCTGAAATGTGTTAATAGGCATATATAAGGGTCATGTAGTCATTATTGAGGATATGTTATCTGGATGCATGAATGTATTTAGGTATTTGGAGGAGTTTCTCCTATTAGGTAGGAATTTATTGTGTATCATATCTCTATTATCTATCTTATAGTTTTGCTCCACACTTACGTTGGTGTACATGGTGTGCAAAATTTTTGTATGTATTTGGATCATAATGTTATAAGTATGTATGTGACATTCTTTACCATTTTTACATGTGGTGGGCTCCAGTATTGCAGCAATAATGCTGCAATTCCTGGGACTCCCTTCTTTACTTTTATCAACCCGGTTGTTCGTAACAAACTTGGAAGCGACGGTGCTGTATGCACAAGTACTAGCTCTTGTCGCAGCTGTCACTTAGTCAGCTGGCACAAGTCCACTAGGGGCTTTCGCCAACTTCTATAAGTTCTCAAAAGAAGCTTTTGAATGATGGATGAAAGCTAACTCAAAGGGAGCTAATATACTTGTGAAAAGAAACTGAAAGCCAAAGAGAAATGCAAACCCTAGCAAACCCTAATTCTACCAGCTAGTTCTACTGATGCAAAAATGAGAATGCAAAATACTGAATGAGATGCCATTGACTTCAAAAAGGGAAAATGCATATGTCTTAGACTACTTTTGTCCTAGAAAGTATCTT
>APFE031412989.1:19528-29607 GCA_000404065.3 Pinus taeda | reverse complement strand
GAAACTTCAGGATTTCTACAGGAAACTTCAGAATTTCTACAGGAAACTTCAGAATTTCTACAGGAAACTTCAGAATTTCTACAGGATGTTTGGAAGTCGGTTTTTAGGAGGTGGATGATTGAGGGAAGGTGCATGGATGGATCTAGAGGTAGGATAGGGGTCTAAAAATGGCCTAAGGACTAGTGGGTGTATCGGTGAAGAGGTGTAGAAGGTTGACTTGGCTTGAAGACGGCTAAGGCAATGATGAGCAATGAGGTAAGGTTTCGTAGACACAAAGGATAGATGGGAAAAAGGCAGCTTAGCTACGAGATAGAACAGGAGGCTTAGATGATGCTTTGGGAGGATGGATGAAGGAAGAAGATGCCCTGCACGGTGGGCCTTGATCAAATCAACAAAGACCTGCAAATGATCAAATCCTAAACTAGTTTATTCTATCCATCAATCAACATAAATGAGAAACAACTTTATTTGGGAAGAAAACCTTGTACACCATCTATGTAAAGAAACATTTCAGATGTCCAAACCCATGACTAATCTCTGCAAATAAAACAAGCACACTAAAAGATTGCATAAACAAGCAAACTAGTGTTTTTGTGATGCAGCATTGTTTCCTCAATTCCAGCCCCAAATCCAATAAGGCCGAGGTGAAACCAGGAGTGTGGTTGTCTCTTTTCCTTGGAGATCTTGCTGTTATTATCCTACCAAAACATCTAAACCAAAGTCATTCATAAACAGTGATCTATTCCAGCAACATAACGAAATCTACTTAACAGCAATGTGTTGAAATGCATAAAGGAAAAAAACAGTGATATGTAAAGGAAAAGAAATAATACAGAAAGGAGTTCCTAGGCACTCAGGTTGGGCCCAACCCTGAGAGCTTTGGCTCCTATGAAAAACTTAGATTTGACAGGAAACCAAATTGCTTCTCATTATCCAAAAAGAATCATAACAGTCATGCCAAAAAATGGCTACAAAGGAACAAAATAAAGCTGCAGCACTGAGGTGCAAAGTACACAATAGTTTCAAAATTCTTTTTACGAAGGCTGAGCCTCAACATTTATAGATCACGAGGGACCTAGCTGGCCTCCTCAATCTGTGGAACTCGGCTGTCAAACTGTGAGTCAAACAGTCCCTTTCTAAATGCTGATTGGTTGCCTTCTAGATTCGGTTTGGTGGTCTTTGGAGCTCGAAGTTGGAGGTGATGATCCTCAGGAAAGGTCATTGAATGCCATAGGCCACCCCCCCTTCAAGTCCTCACTTTCAGGCTTGGCTGCCTTATAGCTCATGATTGCTTTGACTTTGCTCCAATATATGTCAAAAACCTGAAATAGACACGTGTTAACCACCTAGGAAAAGTAACTTCCCCTATTTGTACCAAAGACACAAACATACTAAAAATAATGCATAAACTATAGAAAATGACGGATTTGAACAAGGGCTGAACAATGAAAATTAGGCCAAATGAGCCCAAATTGTTACCAATTTTGGGGCTCATCAACATTCCACATAGAGAGATGAGTTCGTAAGAGCACCTTAAGCTTCTAAAGGGATCTCCACCACCCTTCCAGAACAGGTGGTTTGTGTGCATCATGAATGATGGGGTATCCTTCCTTAGGGGAGTCTACACTGTGAGCTACAGGTGCCCATATGAGCTCATCTTCATCAATGGTTATGCGGACATGTGATTCAGTCAATGCATTAATGTAGACCCTCCATTCCTAAGTCCACTGGTTTGGGATATCAAGTGTGTCAGTTTATTTCCAAGCCTGCATGAAAATAGTGGAATTCTCCAGATACACAATTTGTGCTATTGAGGTAATACCCTGTTGTAGTGGCTACAAACACCCTCCAAAATTTTGCCTTAGCTTCATTTTGGAGCCTCCCTACCAACCATCCTTAGCAACATGTCTTGCACCTTCAAGCATATAGGCTTCAGCCTGTGCATGTTAGTTTGATTCACTCCCCTCACAGGCTATCTTTCCGGACTTAGACCATATGTTGAACAATCAGCTCCCCCCAAAAATTGCACAATTCTAGAGGGGAACTAACCTTCCCTCCATAAATTGTGTAAATCAGTTGGCCAGCCTCCTGAGCTCAGGAATTGAGCAAATGAGTCTTCTAGGCTTCCCTCAGAAAATTACGCAATTCCGGAGAGGAACCAGCCTTCCCTCTAGAAATTGTGCAAATGAGCCTGGAAACTTATTGGGCTCCAGAATTGCGTAGAGCATTCACGTAGTCTTCCACCAGAAAACTGAGCAATCTGACCCAACATTGTTTCTTAGCCCAGAAATTGCGCAATTATGGGAGGCAGCCACCTACTAACCCCAAAAATTGCGCAATCTCTCTGGGATAGCTAGCCCAACTTAGCCCAGGAACTGCACAAATTTTCATCCCAGGCTCGTAGATCGATGCATGTGCCTTCATGTTGACCGATTCCCTCTGGGACCGAGTTTCCCAAGGCAACATGCACAGGAATCCATAGATTTAGGGATCTATATTTAGTAGCTAGAGGTTACATGTAAGGCTCATTTTAAAAACCTCCTACCATGCGTCGCTTTTCCTAGATTTGTGGCATGCGCGTCATAACCTCAATTTTATCAAAAGTAATGAATCAGAAACTATAGAGATAATTCCTCACATCGATCTTGTAGCTCTAACATCCCATATTGTATCTAGGAGTCATCGACACATTCAACTCAGTTGTTTCGTGGTAAGCCTGCTTTGCATGTCTTGGGTTGTGTTTCTGTCATTTTTTGTGTTTTAGCTTGTGTAAGTTTTGTCTGCTTGATTTCAATGAGTGCTTGATGTCGTTTTGATGTATGTTAGCTTGTAGAAGTATTGTTTTAGTTTTCATTCACATCTCACTATTGTCGCATGCATGACACTGTTTTTTCACCGACAGTCATCGTTGCGGCGACTCGCTTCACACACATGCATGCTTTCCTGTCTTTTGAATCTTGTACTTACTATTTTCATGCATTATTATTCACTCTTGTTTACACTCAGTATCACCATGCATTTAGACTTCTCATGTTTGTAGTCATCTGTCGGCGGGTCTGGGTTGCCTTGGCCCGGACCTTGCCTTGGTCGGCTAACATTGCACATTTCTAGAAGTGAAGGCTTTGCCTTCCCTCCAGAAATTGTGCAATCCTAGCCCAGCACTAAACTCCAGGTTTGAATTGCGCAATTATGGGAGGCAGTGCCTTGCAGGCCCCAGAACTGTGCAATGCAATTTGCTGGTTTACATGTCATTGTTGACTGAAATTATGCATTGTGCAGTTTCAATCCTTAGCAGGCCAATCTGGACTATGCATTGTGCATTTCCAGTATTCAGTCAGCCTCGTGACATCCTAGACTATGACTTACATAGTTTTTGCAGTCAAACTCCCAACCTCCTGGTGAAAATTACACAATTTTCACAGACAGTCACACAGGTATGTTGCATGTCAGTCGTCCAGATTCCTTGTCATGAGTGTTCTGTGTCTCTAGGTATCACAGGTGCTCACCTACCTCTCAACACCACAAGTAAAATGGCTTCCAAGAGAGCAAAGTCGAAGACACCGTTCAGAGCACAACTGGGGGTGCAGTCAATCAAGTGTCTATGAACTTGCCTATCTATGAAGACATCAAGTTTTTCATGGAAAATTATATCAAGATGAAATGGCAATGACATCACATCGGTCAACACCATCAGCAGCAGCAAAAGGTAGCACACCTGCATGCGGCAAATGTAAGAGGAGGGTTGTTGATAGCGTAGAGGCGAAACAAAGTCACAACTTCAAGGAGATCCACTTGTGATGAAAGTGGCTTTGGAGATTGAGGCTATAAGGAAATGAAGAAACAAGAGGATCGCGCCAAGGCAGGGAGAGAAACAGAGAAGGGGTTGCAGGTGTTGAAGCAACAACTCAAGGAAAAAAAAGAGTTGCACAGAAAAGAGAAGGAGTTACAGCAAGAGGCGCAACATCCACGGATCAATGAAACTGCACCCATATAGGTTATGGATCCATACAGCAGCTGGCATTCTTGGGCCGTATATATAACAGATGCTTATATGCTACAACAACAACGTTTGCAGGAAAAAACCCTAAAATGGAAGATGGTGGCGGTCCTAGCATCACAACCATCCTTCCCCCAATTACTTCCTCCCTTTCAACTACTCCCTTGCTACTCAGACTTCTCAAATATATAAATAAAGCATAGGGCATATATAAATCAAGATGCATATTTTATTTTTTTAAGGTTCAAAAGGCTATTTTTTTTAATGAAAAACATATATTTGCTATCCTTATGTAACTTAATTTCAATTTAAATAAATATAAACGATTAATTATTTAATATAAAAAAAAATATTATTATTATATTTAAACTAATAAGTTTATAATTGTAGTTCAATTAAATTGTGTTATAAGTATTATATAAATTATGAAATTCAAAAACTCAAATTTTTATATGTCAAAAACATTTTAAATAATAACTACATATTAAATACTTATTATAATTTAAAATTTAAAATGAATATAAATTTATTTATATAAATAATTTTTAATTTTATTAATTTAAAAAAAATTATTAATTAAAATTACTTTAATTCGTTTTTAATTATTGAAAAATATTTATAGGAAAAATAAATTAAAAAATAGCATATTATTATCTTATTATTGAGCCGAGTATGAGTATGAGGAGATATGTAAGTTGTGAATCATATGTTTAAATCTTTTACTTTTAAAAAATGAGTCTCATTGAGCCAAGAGGCTCATTCTAGAGCCAAGTATGAGTATGAGGATATGTGTAAGTTGTGAATCCTATGTTTAAATCTTATACTTTTCAAAAATATTTGAGCTACAGATTAAATATTTTTTTTTTCTCTGGAAAAATCGTAATTTTCCATTAATATGGAAAATTACATGTTGTAAATGCCAGTGGCATATGCTATATGTAGTCGCCATAGCCTTCAAAGTATATAGGTGTGTACATAATTACCCCCTAAGGGTATACAGTCTAGTTCTGTAAATGCTTATACAAAAATACAAAATATTATATAGCATGGTAGCTGATGTGTCTTATTCAAAAAATAACTTTAAAATTAGGGCCTATCGGCCCTCTGCTGTAGTTGATCGATGTAGGGTCTACGATAATACTGAAATAACTCTACCTCCCTCTATTCTTGTATCAACCATTGACCTCTAGGTTGGTTGGTGGCCTCCTTGGAAAGTTGATTTGCAGTCTCGTTGCACTCCCTATAAATGTGGAGACAAGAAATATATTCAAAATGTGTTTTAAATTGCAAGGCATCATCTAAAATGTTCCTGGGAGAATGTACATGACATGCAGATGTGAAATTGAACCAATTTATGATGATTTTGGAGTCCCCAAAGATCTAAAGTTGTCTACAATCTTGTGCTAAGGAAATATATAATAAATGTCTAAGCGAGATGAGTTCTGTGAAGTTGTTTGTGCCAGCACAAAACCCCATGTGAATATAGAAAGAATGGTAATCTAATAAATGGTATGTTTAAATATTATACTTTTCAAAAATATTTGAGCTAGAGATTCAAATAAATTTATTTATTTTCCGGGGAAAAATCGTAATTTTCTATTATATGGAAAAATACATGTTGTAAATTCCAATGGCATATGCTATATGTAGTGGCCATAGCCTTCAAAGTATACAAGTATGTACATAATTACGCCCTAAGGGTATACAATCTAGTTCTGTAAATGCTTACACAAAATTACAAAATTTTATATAGCATGGATAGCTGATATGTACTATTGAAAAAATAACTTTAAAATTAGGGCCTATCGACCCTCTTTTGTCGTTGATCGATGTAGGGCTTGTCATAATACTGAAAGAACTCTATGTCCCTCTATTATTATATCAACCATTGACCTCTAGATTGGTTGGTGGCCTCCTTGGAAAGATGATTTGCAATCTGGTTGCGCTCCCTATAAATGTGGAGACAAGAAATATGTTCAAAATTTCTTTTTAATATCAAGGCATCATCTAAAATGTTCCTGAGAGAATGTAAATGACATGCAGATGTGCAATTGAACCAATTTATGATGATTTTGGAGTCCCCGAAGATCTAAAGTTGTCTACAGTCTTGCGCCAAGGCAAAAGATAATAAGTGTATGAGTGAGATGAGTTCTACGAAGTTGTTTGCGCCAGCACCCAACCCCATGTGAATACGGAAAGAATGTTAGTCTGATAGATGAAATAATATGCCCCCCCACATCCTTGGTATTGTGCAGAACCATCAAAATAAGACCAAGGTTGATTATGGTTGATGAATTTGGGTGTTATCGTGCGAAAAGGTGGGGGGTTGTCATCATTAGGTAGCTCATTATAGTTATCGATGATTCGAGCAATAACTAAAGGCTGCTTGAGAGCTTGATCCAAGATGTGTCAAACGGTTGCGAAAAACAGGAATAGATGCTCATTCGATTCCTCAGCCTGTTGATAGAGGACACACCAGGTCAGACCAAAATGGGTTCTTGTCATCAAGTTTATGCCAATAGGTGTTTTTTTCATAATGGCATTCCACATAAAGACATGAGTTCGTGGGAGCACCTTAAGCTTCCAAAGGGATCTCCACCGCCCTTCCAGAACAGGTGGTTTGTGCACAACATGAATGATGTGGTATCCTTCCTTAGGGGAGTATACATCGTGAGCTGCGGGTGCCCATATGAGCTCATCTTCATCAATGGTTATGCATACATGTGACTCAATCAATGTGTTATGTAACCCCTCATTCTTGAGTCCACTGATCTAGGATATCAAGTGTGTCAGCTGATTTCCAAGCCTGCATAAAAATAGTGTAATTCTCGAAATACGCAATTTGTTCTATCCAAATAATATCCTATTGTAGCAGCTATAAACACCCTCCAAAATTTTTCCTTAGCTTCATTTTGGAGCCTCCCTACTAACCATCCTTAACAGCATGTCTTGCATCGTCAAGCATATAGGCTTCAACTATTTTTCAGTGTCTTGTCAGCCTGTGCATGTCAGTTTGATTCACTCCCCTCACAGGTTGTCTTTCCATACTTAAACCATGTGATGAACAATCAGCTCCCCTAAAAAATTGCTCAATTTTGGAGGGGAACCAACCTTCACTCTATAAATGGTGCAAATCAGTTGGTCAGCCTGCTGAGCTTAAGAATTGCGCAAATCGGTCTGTTAGGCTTCCCTCAGAAAATTGCGCAATTCTGGAGGGGAACCAGCCTTCCCTCCAGAAATTGCACAAATTAACTTAGCAGCCTATTGGGCTCTAGAATTGCACAGAGCATTTAGGCAGTCTTCCTCCAGAAAACTGCACTACTGCTCAGCCCAGAAATTGTGCAATTCTGGGAGGCAATCACCTGCTGACCCAAAAAATTACACAATCTCTTTGGGACAGCTAGCCCAGCTCAGCCTAAGAACTATGCAAGTTTTCATCCCAGGCTCGCAGACCGATGCGTGTGCCATTAGGTTGATCGGTTCCCTCTGGGATCGAGTAAAACAAATTTGCATGCATGGACTGCTTTTCCAAAAGCAGCATGCAAAGGAATCCTTAGATTTAGGGATCTATATTTAGCAATTGAAGGTTACATGCAAGGCTCATTTTAGAAACCTGTTGTAGCTCTCATACCACTTGTTGTAGATCGAACCCAGAAATATATGAAAATATAAATAAACCCAAGAATAACAAGATCTGAATAGATAGAAATGCTTCTTTATTATCAAACCCTTAAGGTAGGGCAACACCATACAATCACTCCTTAAGGAAGGAGAATACTCCACAAGCCATATGCTTGTTCATTCAATAGTTCTTCACAATATTTCTTGACACTCTCCATGTGGAGTCTCTAGCCTCTATATAGGCCTCATACATGCAATACCATGGATCATTACCATGGTTCCCTCATACCATCCACTAATACCATGGGCCCATTACATTATTACTAACTACTTGTGGTCCCTTACATGATATGGGTTAACCACCTTATTTATTACTATGGCCCATCCCATTATTACATTATTACCTTGGGTACCTCCCTTGGTACCCCATATTATCCCCCCTAGGTATATAACATTCCACCTCCCTAAGCATGTTTCGTCCTCGAAACATGGGAAGAACACAAATAATAAGATCTACTCAAAAGAGTAGTCCATTGGTACCATGCACGTGCATCTAGCCATCCAAGAGAAAGATGAACCCTCGGTCTCGTTGGTGCCTCTCTCGCTTGAGATGGAAGTTGACTGTGGTAGCTCTTCTGTGTAGATGTGTAGTAGGTGGATCTTCGCTCCTCTCTATCTGCCCTGCGGGTGTTGTTTTCCGTGTGGCTAATTGGTTGCCATCTTGATGGTTGTTTTCTTGTGGGGTGATGTGGGTGATGATATGTTGAAGTTTTAACCCACTATGTCTTTTTCTTTAATTCACCTTGCTGTGGTGCCTGTTGTGGTGTCTTCTTTTCCAATATGACTTCAACCACTGAGCCCTCCTCTGATGTATCAGCACCTGTAACATTTTCTGCTTCAGCCTCTGTTTTTGTTTGATTGTCTATCATCACTGGCTCATCATCTAATATGTCAGACCCTGGAACATCTTCTACTTCAGCCTCCTTGGACTCTACCTGTTTTTTAATGGAAATATCCTGTAATGTAATTTTATTCTTTTTATACCAGAGCTTCAGAATTTCTTCTGTATATTAATATTGATAGTACCTACTGATTCCATCCAAGGGTATCCCAAAACAACATCTATGTTATCCATATCTGAAGCATAAAAATCACTATGCAACACATACTTATCCATAGAAATCTTCAAATCCTTGTACACTTGAACATTCTTATCATCAACTTGTGTATTTTCAATGTGTTTTGTTGGAACTTGCAATTTTTTTTCCAAATTAGCATTGATAAAACTATGCTTGCAACTAGGATTTATAGAGACAATGATCTTCTCTTTCTGAATCAATCCATGAACCTGTAATAAGGAGATACCAATAGAAAATAACCCTTTATGTTCCTTGGTTTCCTTCTTTCCTGTAACAATAAAATCTTTGCTAGGCTGTGTGTCTGTGTGTGTGAGCTTATCCACAAGAATTTTACGGTCAAAGTGGTCCATAAGAGCTTTTTTGAAGGCGTCCCAAGTCAAGAACCTTCCATAGCCATGTTGATGCCCTTGCCACCATTGTCGTGTTTCATTGTCCAAGTACATGCTTCCCATCATAAGCTAACTTTCATCATCATAGCAGTGATCCAATTTGAAATATTTCTCCATTTGTACTAGCCATTTGGCTGGATGAGAGCCATCAAATTTATACAAGTTCTTCAATTTCTGATCTAGGTATGCCATCACAAAAAAATTGGTGAAAATTTGAAATGGTCACAATTCCGTCAATATTGCTCAGAATCCCTATTATAACATGATTTCAGAAATAGAACAATCATTCTGCATCTTCCCATGTGATAGAAATCTTGATCCAGGCACTAGAATTTCATATCTGCGTTGCAACTCTCCTACCGTCACCAAAATTTCTGCAAAAAAGAGTTGATTTTAAATCAGCGATATCGCCCTCATCCGGGCTCCAATTCAACTTATTTTTTTTTTAAATTGGGTATTGTTTCACAAAGAATCTAGATCTACAATTAGATTTTGCAGATCTTGCACTAGGACGTCCAGATCTGTGCCGCAAACTCGCTGCCCTGAAAAATTATCTACAACCCCACTGATTTTTAAATCAGCGATATCTCCTTCATCCGGACTCCGATTCAGCTGATTTTTTTTTTGAAATTAGGTATTTTTTACATAGCATCCAGATCTACAATTAGATTTTGTAGATCTTGCACCAAATTGTACATATCTGATCTTCAAATTCGCCGCCCCTGAAATCCTGCAAAAAAAAAAAAAAAAATCCACTGTTTGCCCAAGAAAGTGCTCTGATACCAATTGTTGTAGATCTAATCCAGAAATATAGTTCTGATACCAATTGTTGTAGATCTAATCCAGAAATATATAAAAATATAAGACAATAGAAATAAACCCAGGAAATAAGATAGAAATGCTTCTTTATTATCAAACCCTTAAGGTAGGGCA
>APFE031412981.1:0-15273 GCA_000404065.3 Pinus taeda | reverse complement strand
GGCATTTATTCCATATTTAAAAAGTCTAAAAGAAACAATCTTCATTTCCCTTACCTTAACTCAACAACATTAGGGATTCATTTTACTTACTTCCTAGGTGAACTCACCACGTAAGAAATCATAATAAGAAATCCTTAATTTTTAAAATTATCTTAAAGGTCGAGATTCGAACTCCTTAATGGCGAACTATGTACTCACATAAATCATAAGAAAAAAGGCTTAATTTTTAAAACAATATTAAAGGTGGAGATTCAAACCTTTTCATGCAAAACTATGAGATTTGTGAGATTGCCTTTGAAGGAGGAATCTCAAGAATCATATTATAAAGTCACACGATTTATTTAGGGAATGAAAGTGAACCATGAGTATATATTTATTCATTACAATGTAGTGTATGATTTGTATCACAATGCTTTCCAGTTGTATCACTATAACTAGAAGGGGAGTTTTAAGACAATTTTTAGATAAATTGTCTCAACTTGAGACAAAAAAAACTTGTTTATTGTCTTAAACATTATCTTTAAGAAAGTGTATCAAATTATTGTCTTAAAAAGTGTTTGTATAAAGACAATACATAACAAAAGTATTATTGTCTCTTAGAAGACAATTTCATTCGTCTACCGAGAGACAAGAGTTGGGATTAAAGACATATTGTCTTTATAGGGATAATATGTCTTTAACCCTAGCTATTGTCTCTTTAGAGACAAGAAGGATTTTTGAAGGCAATAAAATAATATCTCTTTTGCCACTTTAGAGATAATATAAAACAATGAACCTAGAAAAATATCCCATCATTGAAATAAATTAGTATAGAAATTACTTAATTAAAACTAAACTACTATATCATTGATAAATTCATGTTACGGTGTAGTGGAATTGAACCACCAGCCTCCTACTTAGAAGGCAGGTGCTCTTCCATTGAGTTAGTGCCCTTTAAACAATTATGTTAGGAGTTATGGTGGTCCTTGAAACTTCATATATAGGCATTGATTTAACAAAAAAAACCTCGATGGGGAACAATTTACCATTATAATTAGTAAATTGATTAAAATAAACATTCATTTACATGATAAGATACTTCAAGAAGCAAAAAAAGGATCATTCCATTCACCTCAAATTTAAAATATCTTAGTTTCCATCACGAGAGTAGAATCAACCCTTAGCTTCACAAAAATTGATTTTATCTATTTGCAAAATGATAACATCGCACTCACAATAATTTAGGATTTCAGAAGCAACTTTGAAGAACCAGTTAGTAAATATTTTTCTTGGAGAACATTTTCTATATTCACACCAATTTGGCTAAAAGGTGTTCATACATCCCCAAAACCATCAAGGAACATCTCCATGACCTCTACCTTTTTGGCAGGTAACATCCACGGAATTAGGCGTATGTACTAATTTTTCCACATTCTTGGGGACATCCATTGTAGAAAAATGGTGGAGAAACGTAGAGGCACATCCCTTGGGAGTAGGTATGTGTTCTGAAACAACATTGAGAAAAACAAAATAAAAATGAGACCGACCTGCTTGTTTGTATATGGTTTCCCAATCTCGTATATTAAGCATACTAATGCTGCGATTAGGGATTTGTTCTAATTTTTTGCCCCTCAGATAGTTTTTGGTTGAAGGATACATATGCCTTGCTCAATTGCAAGAAAATATGGATGTCACAAAATAAGACATAGGCCTAAAAGCTGCATTTCTAAGGGAGTAAAGTAGGTAATGATTTTTTCATCATTTTATGTGGCATAACCTAAATAGAATCTTGAAGTTGCCTCCTTTATAGAAATCTATTATGGACACAACATTTTTATGAATCTTGCATCCATATAAACTAGTTGAGAAGTGAATGATGCTAATAATATTACAAAATACTTTTACATTTCCATGATGGGTGGGTTAATACAGCAATTTCCTTATTTGTTAAACTCTGGTTGGCTCAAAATTTAATGTAACATGTTGTAAATAAATACAAATATAGACATTGTAGGTAGCCTTTGGCATGAAATGGAATATATCCAGCCCTAGACACTGTAGGTAGCCTCTGGCATGTAATGGAACATTTTAGTTGTTGGTGAAGACATTATGGGTATCCTTTGGCATGTAGTGGAACATTTCGGTTGCTTGTGAATGGTAGAAGATGGGAGTTTCCATGTTCTTCAAGATATCATGTTAGCTTCACCAAGTGGATTCTTGCAGAAATCAATATTCTTAACTACCCAAGACCTAAAGATTGGTTATTGGTGGATGTCACTGTGATAGAGACTATACAAGTAGAAGATGAATAATTTATTATCATTGCTTCAAAGAACCAAGCACATGATTTGCTTAATGAACTACTTACATGAGGATTTTGATTAGGTGCGGGATCAACTACAACCATAGTAATGTTGAATTCCATGAGATATAAGAAAGAAAATTTAGGCTTGGTTGATAAAGGAAGGGTTTCTACTACATAACTTATCAGCATTGCCACCATCTTAAACATTCTTGAAGGTCGCAATGTTGCAGCTACTTGCATACACCAAAAAAAAATAAAAAAAAAATTAATAACTCTAATCCCTTCCTTGCACAGATAAGTCCCCTTCTATAATGTTGAATCCATAGCTTCTATAACTATGTCTACTTCATACAATTTCCTTGTCTATGTGAGAAACATCAACACAAAACTATATATTAGTAAGGGAGCCTACATAATATATGGGAATTTTAGGAGAGAGAAGGGTGAGATGCAAATGATGTTGATTATTTAATGTTGATAATTTGTTAAATCAAAACAGAATTTAACAAATAATATCATACCATTGGGACTAAATGCATGAAATTATAACTCACATTAAGAATTCATTTTGATTTAACAAATAATGTCATACCTTTGAGACTAAATGCATAAGATTATAGCTCACATTAAGAATTTTTCATTTCAGAAGTTTTGAATTGATACGTTGGTCCTAAACGTCCTACAACATCTCCAAACTGTTAATAAAATGTGAATCGTTCTATAGATTTATGACTGTGGAAGACAATTATTTGCTACTCACATTTGTTCTAGGTACAAACTTAAACCTGAGTTCAAATTTTGATCAAAATTATTACAGGATTGCACATAAGATAGATGGAAATTTTCAATTGCTTTATAGTATTAGATTGGACAATTAAAGGAAGTAAAGCTATGTTAAATTGATTTATCTTGGAAATTACAATAGCCATGCAACAATACCTAATGGAAGTTATTTCCAACCTATGATATTGAACCATGTATGGTATTTTGAGAGGTGATCTTTGCCCATTATGTAAAATTTCTTTGTGCCTTTCTTGATACTTTGAGGGTGATCGTGATAGTTTCATTTGCATATCATGAAAAGATGATTTATGCATTCTACAATATGTAGAAATGCCAACATACCTCTTTGCTGGTTGTTTCTTACTGTATTTTAAGTGCTCTCTTAGGAATATTTTCAAAGTTATTGTTAGTTGACTTTCTTTGTTTCTTTTTCCTTTGTGATTCTTCTTTTCTCCTTTGTTATCAGTGTTAATATCAAAGTTTGAGTCACTACTAGCTTGTTATTTCTTCCACTTCTCATTATTGTGTTTATTTTTCTCTTCTTTCCCCTTTTTCTTTTCCTCTTTACTAACTTCCTATCGCCCCAACTATTTCAATCCAATCATGCCATAATAGAATAATACAACCTAAAGTATTATGATCAAACTTGTATATCGTGTAGATGTTGTATAGGTGATATGTAGTATAAAATGCAATGGAATGCACTCTAATATATGTCCATGGAAAATACTTGCAATAATATAGTCCTTTGTATGAATACATTTGAAACTATATTCATAATGGTTATTATGGATGCATTATATAAACATATTTTTTTATTATTTCTATTTTTAGTGGATTTTTCTTGATTTGGACAAGAGCTTCTTGCTTCCTCTATTGGACAAATCATCAACAAGGGATCAATATGCAACTTCCTTCATACATAATTTTCAAATTGAGGATTTTCGTACACAAAAGGTGCTCTTGAAACTACCATAAGCTACTCTTTAACAAAAACAAATTAGTGAAATATGTTGAAGCTTAAATCACCTCACATCAATATCAAGAATCATATAACCAATATAGTGATTTCTTGGATATTTGTCAACATTTTCTGATACATGATTATTCAAAGGCCTAAGTTACCTAAACTAATTGACCATAGATACTTATCAATTTTATCTCTCTTCCTAATAAATAAGTTGGGAATTACTTTAATATCAGTTTCATATTGAAGAACATATTATCAACTTCCCATGATACATGTTGCCTTTGGATTCAGTTCATTAGTTGTGATGGAGAAAAATCACATCAAATTTCTCATGAAGTCCTGGAAATGATATATAAAAAAGATTTATGACCCCATTGGTAAACAAGACAACCATTAAACACAAATTATCTAACGGAAAATTTTCACCAAAAAACAAGGATCTTGGCAAATGTCTAAAAATAGTGGGTATATAGCAAAGTAGTTACCATTTGTTGTATCTCATGTATGGGTTAGGAATGTGTTTTTAGAGACATAAAAATATCCACAAATTCTATTGACTTCACAAAAATGATACTATAATATTACAAATCAATGATTTTTGAAAGCCTTCTATTCTAATAATATTTGGTAGAGATACACAAGAGTCTTGACACTAGAAATCCAAAAATAAACGAACTTTCAAAGCCAAAAATTTGAGTTTACTGATATTTAACAATTAGCAGGAAGTTGTTAATAAACACACACACACACACCCCGAAAAAAGGACAGAATTTCTTAGGCCTAAGTACATATGGAACTCTACTCCATGTAGTGTTTCTCTTGACATAATATTGTCCATATTTATCTCTATTTGAGCGAGTGTTTGTTGATTGCTATTGTGGAGGATTCTATCTAGGTTTCCTTCCTTAGTCTATTAGTGAATGATTAAATCTTTCTCTTTCCTCTAGACATTTGCTACATATGTTTTTCTCTTGGAAGCATCCCTTCCTTATTACTACCTGAGATAGAATTTTATTATTCATTGTCAATAAACATAACAATACGTGTCCTAGATATATTTTTTGGAGCTACACCCTCTTCTTGAGCTGGTCAGTTAACAAGACCCAATCTTAACATGATGGCTAGGTCTCCTCCCTTTACTCAGTATTTTCCTTGTTTCTTCAACTTTCCGACACATTATGTCTCATCCTTTTAAAAAAAACCACCTCTCTTTGCAAGTTCAATATTGATGGTTTTGACTTCCTTTGATTTCAATACATCGAGCATTTCTCCAATAATATTCATTTTAGTTTTATTTAAATGACCATATTTCTTAAGGCCAACCAGAATTATTTTTCTTCTTTTTTTAATTAGAGCATTATGCACTCACACTGCCACTGAAAAAATTAGAACTTTCCTTGATTATACATTAAATTACAATGGGGCAAAGTAGGGGAAGGTTGGAAGGTGGCATTTTCCAAGAAATTATCATGCACCCAAACTCTATGGATTTATTACATGCATACACTAAAAATATCAAATCAATAAGGAAAACCATTTCATACCAATCAAGGAATTGATGGATTCTTATCTTTTAGTAGCTATTATTGTCAAGTCTTCCTCTCATCAAGAGAGGCGAGTACATAACTTTATGATTGCATCCCAAACAACTTAGATGGGAACATTGATGGAAAACATCAATGATTTAGTTACAATCATATATATTGAAGTCAAGGGGTCAAGTGCTTGCAGTGAATTGTTTAGCTAAGCAGAATAACTTTAGGCATTTGTGAGGTTATGGTACTCTATTACCTTTATTTGTGAAAATATTAATGCAATGGCACAAAATGATGAAAGAGAGTTAGCCTAACAGGGTTCCTTGTTATTAAAAAGAGCATAAATTGGTTAATTTTCCTAATTACATGTTTTTTCCTAACAAAACATATACCTTAAAACCAGAAAAAAGTTAAATAGTATAACCACAATCACAAGCTCATTTTCTATGATATATATATAATGATCTTCTGATTATGGTTATATTATATTTTCACAAGTAATGCATGCCCAAATGTTAAGCACTAATCACCCATGGCGATTCGATCAGATTGTTACATTTGGGTTGATGAAATGCAAACCAAGTGTGGGATCCAAGTACAATAATAGAATATGTCCATTCCCAATCAAATATATGTGATAAAATCAACCACAACATATTCCAGTAAGCATAGTTTCCATTCTCTCTTTATTGGCTACATGCTCCACAACATAGTTGTGAGTGCCATTACAGGTTCAAGCATGGAAAAACGTCAACTCAATTCGTGCATCAAACAATGAGAAATATACAGATAGAATATAATGCACATGCTTTTCAACAAAAATATTTTCTACATAGAAGGATTGAGAAATAAAAATAAATAAAATGGAGCAAGACACACTAAGTTTGACAGAGAAAATTGCAAACATGAATCCATCCATTACAACAAAAATAATTATTAGTTTTAATTTTTGGTTTCCTTCCATTTTCTAATGGGCTAAATTGGAACTAAAAAACTCAACAGGGAAAGCAACAAAATAGGTTCCCTTCTGGTAGAGAAACATAGAGTGAGATCTCGTATCTCATAAGTCGTCATTAGAATCTTGGAAACATTATAAGCCTCCAAAATCCTTTGCGGCCTCAGTAACAATTTCCTCAATCTACTTAGATATAACCTCTTAATACAATGTAATGGAGGATGGGCTAAAACTGAAGTGAGCCTCTTTGAAGAAGCCACATGAGCAATTATTTTCTTCATATGCTCAACGATGGATCCTCAATCAATTTTATTTCTAGAACATGATGCATGAAATAAATTAAAATTAATTCCAATCTAACCTAATACTACCATTTTGATTAATTCAGAACTCTGTGAATCACAAAATGATCCCAAGTTTGAGGCTCCCCATTGACCTACACAACCCATTTGTGGTTAAAATATTGTTAGAGTGCAATGGGTTATTTCGAGCATTAAGGAATTAACTTGTATTTCTGACAAACCATGGAGTACCCCGAAATAGTGGAATATGGTAGATGAAGTTGGATCTTGTGTTTTGACATACTTTCTATGAGATAGTATTAAAAAACGAAAAAGATTATCTCTACACTATTACTTTTGTGGAACCCCACTCAAGTATTTTGTATGAATGATCTCACTTGGAGCAAGATCAACTATGACATAGGATAGTGCCCTCACCCAAACTCTACCATTTAGGCCACCTTAGTTAAACAATATATAGATGGTCGAAATCCTAGAAACCCTATTAAGATAAGGTATTTCACAAGTTCATTTCATTCAAGTTGTCCACTAAGCATACATAGGGTTTTGGAAAATAGGAAAGGCAAATATTCCAAAGTACAACTAAGAAACAAAGCACAGAGGACCCTAACCAAAATACATTATCATATACTGGTGACTAAACTAAAAAATCTCCATTGAATAAAGACACCATGAAAACAATAACATCATGTGTTTCTCAATGTTCATGTGTCATACCATTTGCACATTTTGATATCTAATGAATCATGTATTTCTCAGTGTTCACGTGTCATAAATAAAATAACAATAACATTTGAAATTCAGTCAAAGGGAAACTAGTAAAATGAGAAAAGTAATCCTATTGAACACTAAAGGAATGCCTCTCTGATGCAACAATAATGACTCTCCAATAAGGCAAATGTTAGATCCAAGGAAAAATAAAAAAATCAACTACAAATGTGAGTTTTTAGCTCTAAAGCAATTCCCAACACCAAATTAACATCAAACACCAAAAAACACTAAATAATGGTGAAAATGAGTTGACTTAGGGTTTGCATAGGTTTTAATCCAAGGAAGAGGGTAGGTAAGAATCCACTACAAATGGATAGGACCCTTTACAGGTCTTTGGTTTTTTACTTTTTTAGCATGATGCAAAATCATAGGTAGGGGAGGCATGGAGATCCCCTCACACAACAAGGTACATCCAAGCATTCAGGACAAAAGAATAGATTTAGTGATGTACCCCCTACATCCTCAACATATCCAGCCAAAACAAACCTAACCTAACAAAATTCAACATGCATCCTGTGTTTCCACCACTCCATAGCCATCCAAAAATGTACCCAAGACACAAGTATGTGTCCCAAGGTAACACTACCTTGAATAATATGTGTTCCACACATGTCATAATAGGGCCAAGGCTAAAGAAACAAAAGCACAAATTACATTTAATACAGGGTACACTTAAGGGTAAAATGGAAGACTATGCTTGACTAAGAGAGCTGACTTCCTTGGATCCGAACTGGGCTGCAACCATGATGGGAAATTTGAGAGACATACCAACCCATACAAAACATAAGTATCTCACATTTGTGTAATAAAAATGCTTAGCTAAGTGGATGGGATTAAAAAAAAAATGAAAAGTCCAATTTATAGTAAAAAAAAGTATATATTTATGGATAATACCAATGCCAAATAAAGGCCAACATAAGGTTTCTTAATGTTTTTAAACATCCTTTTAACTTTATATATCCATAAAGTACAAAAGTAATGTTTTTAAACATATTTTTAACTATATATATCCATAAACAAAAAGTGTGGCCATATCGATGGTGAGACCATATGTATGCACCCTATGCCCAGAAACAACCATATCTAATAACTATATTGTAAACACAATGAGACAAACCATTCAAAATTCATATTCTAAATGTTTTTTTGGACTTACAATAGTAACAAAAGCTACAATAACACATCAAAACTTTTTCCATGCTACCATGGACACTAGAAATTAGAAAAAATAATAAATAAGGAAAAAAAAATAATATAACCATAATTATTCTTAAAAGAAGCATGCTTCCTTCACAAATTTCTAATTTTAATAAATATATAAAAGAAAATCTTTAGCAAATTTTTAGTGAAATATTTTGGTAAATATATAGTCAAATATTTTGGTAAATATATAAAAGAAACATCTAGCAAAAATAGTATATACGTAAAAAAAAATGCCATAATGTCCATTTTTCAAGAATGAGAACTTAAACCATGGGATATAGGAATACGTTGAACTTGGAGAATGACGTGGAATGCTGCAAATTTAATGTCCTGAATTTTGGTTATCATAAGAAATCATTTTCCATAAATGGATAAAGTTTAGAATACAACTACAACTGTCTTTGGCGTTAGGGGTGGTTAACCAATGCTCTCTATGTAGAATTCATGCACTCTTCACCTCCAATGTGAATTTTCACTACATTCACTTAGATTCCTTATTGTTTTCACTTCCCTTTGCCTTCTATGTAGTTTTCCTCCCCTTTTTCCATCAATCAATTTGGAGAAGTGTACTTTAATGGGTGAACAGGCTAATATGAACATTAATTTTGAGACAATAAGAAAAGATAGTAAGTGTGTTGATCACTTAAAATTAATAATAATTAAAAAAAAATTGGTTGGCTTGTAGCAGCTTCTCCACAATTTGGATTTTCAGTTTTTGAGCTCTTCTAGTTTACAACCTCTGAAGAGAAGTTGCTCTCTATGGAGATTTATGAAATTTGGTGCTTTGATATCATGTTAAGGAATTAAAAACATGGAGTAGAATTGCTCTTCTGAGTATTACAAATCAATTCAAAAAGATTACATTAGAGATATGAGTAATAAATGAATGCAGTGAGACTGAACTAAACTCAACATAACTGGACTATACTAAAACAAACTTTGATAATAGGATGGACAATTGTGACACTTAGCAGTGGACTATATTAGAACAAATTCACAGTTGGATGGACAATTGTGACACCTAGTAAATTGTTGGAATTAGATTCTCCAACAACGAAGATGAATGGGGAAAGAATGAAGCCCAATAAGTCTTCTATTTTCAGGGCATCTTTATCTTGATTCAGGAATCAGACGTGCAGTCAAATATATGGGCGTCCATATCTATGTGATTGCAGAATATTCAATAAATAAACAATCAAAATAAGCTGAAGACTATTTTCCAACATTATTTTCAGACATTGGATTAGATTCCGTATGATTGTCCCCGTGGTATCTGTGAATCTTGCTTTTCCGACATTGGATTAGATTTCGTATGATGGCCCCCGTAGTATCTGTGAATCTTGCTTTTAAAGTAAATTTACTCCATTTCATCGAAGATCTGCAACCCCAAACACTTGTAGATGTGAATTCTAAATGACAATGTCAACGAAACAAGAGTATCATTACTACGTGGCCCGAACGTCATTGAACGCCCCTTCAGTTAGTTGCAGTTATGAAAGACCTATCCAATTAGGAGCGAGTTGTTGTTATAAAATACATATCCAATCCGGAGTGAGTTGCGGTTATGAAAGACATATCCAATTAGGGTTGGGTTGGCTGTTCCAGCCTCCACCGTCTACTCCCTGGGCGTAACAATCACGTCTCGTTGCAATGCATAATAAATACTGTGAAAGCAAATTTATCAAACTTTGATGAGATAAAGATAATGTAGACCTTTTAAAATAAATAAACAGATTTGACACAGGTGTCAAGGTACTTACAGTGATATGGTGAAGAGTAAACCCTAGACTAACCAATCGGCTTTATAATAAAAACAAAATTAAACTTTATAAGAAGATATTTCCAAATTTCTAGTCATAAAAATATTGCTTCACACATTTCACATTTTTAGCCATTTCACCGCCATACATTGTTGTAAACGAAGCTATAGTGTCCGTACTACTGAGCTTAAAACACCACCGCATACATTCGGTTGATGAACAGTCTGCCAGCCATGGTGAAACATGAATACAAAAGAAAACTTTACAAGAAAACACCCGCTCATATGTCCAATCGTAAAAGTTCAATAATTTGATGAACTTAGTCATACGTCCCTTCATACATGTATATATTCTGCTTTCCGATCACATTCCACACAAAATATAGATTAGAGAAGCATGAAAACGAAAGAGAGCTTTACGGACACCACGTTTACGCATGACATGCTCAAGATAACACAAGGAACAAGGAATAATGATAGAGATATTAAATGTGTTTGTGTAACGTTATGTAATTTTAATGGTAATGAGATTCTGATAGGATGGTAATGTTGTATTTAGTGAAAAGATATTTGAATATATATATATGAATATATAATACAGTTGTATATATAAATAGTTGTACATGATAAAGGATAAAACAAATAAAAGTTAGTATAATTATTTAAATTATATGATTGAGAAAATAAATAAAAACTAATACATATTATATTGTTGGTATATTTGTAGAAGTTTTAATTTATGATAAGTATAAAAAACATATATTTAATGATATATTTCACATTGTCAAAAGAAATCATAAAAATTAATTAAATTATAACTTTATTTTAAATTATTTATTATTAAATATAAAATAATTAATGAATAAATTTTATATATATGCATTTAAAAACGCAGTAGTCTATAACGCGACTTTTTGAAAGCTTTTCCGGCAGATTTTTCCGGTCAAAATCTGGCAGCAATTCATTGGAATCCCAAGTTTGATAGCTAGTTTCTGCACAATCCATGGCTCCCAGGGGTTTTCCAAGCCCTGAATCGAAATATGCAGTTAAAAAACCATTTTAACTGCTAAAAATCAAGATTTAACCTCATTTCTTCCGCCGGATTCCGTCACCGGAATCTCCAAAAAGTCGCATTATAGACAAAAATTCTTATTTATGGAAATTGATTTCCATTTTACCATGGAGATCATTAACTTATAAAATGTGTTTTGTTACAATACATGGGTCAATACCATGGCTTACCCTATGTACAAGAAAAACATAGCTCATTTCATATAGTGATTTTTCTAATTAATCAATTTAATTAAAAAGCAAGAAATGACTTAACTACTTTTGAGATAAATTTCAAAATTTGATCAATCATTCTCATTAAAAATATTCTAGAATTAAGTAATTACATTCCATTACCAAAATATACTTTTAAGAATTTCTCCCAAATATTAAATTCATTTATATAGAATATTTTATATGATTAAAACATTTTTTTAGTATTAAATTTATTTTTACAAATATATAATTTAAATGAATAAAAATACAATTCCATTATTAGTGATGAAATTAAAAAAGAGTGAATTATTTTTAAGTTTTGTTTTTTTATTTTAAATTAAAGTTGATGAAATATTTTTTTATTAGATGTTATTTTTTATAAGAATAGCTTCGGCGTAAATCACATATAAATGACCTTTGTCGACGCGTTTCGAACCAACTAGTGTGGTTCATCGTCAGGACAAGTTGAGGACACAGATCTGGCCTAGCAAGTTAAATAGACTGTGCAAAGACTCCAACGACTCTATAACGGCTATTTTTGACCCTAGGACCCAGCCCAATTTTTAATAAATTTAATATTATTATTATTTCTATAATATTAAAAAACAATATTCTATTTCTAGAAATTAGTAAAATTAGGTGTGTTGACTAGAAACTTACGTAATTTATTTGATTAGATTCCATTAGGTTATTAATAAAATAATATTAATGGTTAATTATTAGTTTGAATGATTTATTATAATATATTTCTAGAAATTAGTAAAAATTAGTTATAATGGTTAATTATTAGTTTGAATGATTTATTATTACTTTTATAATATAATGTATTTCTAGAAATTAGTAAAAATTAGTTATAATAAACAGTCATTTACTTACTTAAATAATATCAAGATATTACTAAAATGGTTTTTAATAAAATAATATTAATGGTTAATTATTAGTTTGGATGATTTTGTATTAGTAAAAATTAGTTATAATAACCAGTACTTTACCTGTTATTTTTTATTTTTTTAAAATGTATTTTTAATATATAAACTAATTTTTAAAAAAATTATACATATTTTATATTTTAAATTTGTGACTCTAATTAATCTTTACCCAATATCAATCAAATTCGACTAGAACATGTATTTTAAAAAATTTAGATAACATTTAAATTACCCATCGTTGGAGATTTCCCTACGGAGATGTCTAGCCTCCAAAAAACGTCATACTCAGTCGGTCGAAATTGTGTATATCACGATTAGAAAGCTTCCTTTGTCAAGTGGTTGCGAAATCGACAATTGAAATGGAGTCATAAGCAGATGACATATCTAGACAACGTAAAGATATTACATACCTTTTTATATATATATAAAATAAAAACAGAATTTTTTGAAAAATTTACTAAAGGAGAAATTTTAGGTTTTTTTCGAAGAGAAAATTTTGGAGAAATATGGCTTTCTCAAATTTCCAATCCCAGTTCCCACCATTTACAGGGAAAGATTATGATGTGTGGGTCATTCAGATGACAACTAATCCAAATTGGATCCATAAAAGATTGTCAAAGAACCATGACTGTATCGAGGCAAAACAAATCTGTAAAGAATCCAAAACAGCATCAAAAACACCCTAAATCGGTGGCAATGGAAGCCAGCATGGAACGACGAGGACCTCGGTCAAAGCACGCTGACCGAAGCCCATGGAGACTGCGCAGGAAGTCAAAGTAGTCCCTGGGAGCCTCGGATCAGGAGAAGGAGATGATTTTCGATGCACGCCTAGTGCCAATCGCGCATCAGTGAGTGAACAGGGCTGAAATGGAGGAGCCTTCCCATAGAGGAATCTGTCTGGATCGAGCATCACATTTGGCTCCTTCCACTGTAGACCAGAAGGTCAAAGAGCTGGTAGGAAAAAGAAGAGTTTGTGTACTCTAGTAGCTTGGGAAATCCAAGAAACCACTCTGCTAAGCAAACCTACTACAGGAGAACTCACCTTGAGTCCCTGCTTTGTAATTCTCTGTTTAAAGACACAATAAAACAAGGCCACCATTGAAAGTTGGACCGGAGACGTAGCCCTAGAAAATAGGGTGAACTCCTTATTAAAATTGCTTGTGTCTTTGTGTTTCCTTACTGTATTTCTCTATTTTCTTCCATTTAAATGTTTGTGTATTGGCAATCTAATTGATCTATTGCTTAAATAACACAGAACACACAGCAGCACATGAGTCTGTAATACCTTTTGTTTAATAAAACTTCAACTGATGTCACTCATAGGGTGGTTATCAGATCAACTGGTATCAGAGCTCTAGGTTGTAAGGTTGGACAAGCTTGTGTTGGTTTAGCTGTGAATGCTCACTAGATCAAAACTCAAATTAGGAGAAGGAGAGTTGGTGGAAACTAATCCTGAAATTGGGAGAGTCTATTCCCAGAAGACAATGTCAGAGGAAGGTTCTATAGGGCCAGACCCTCAATTCATAGAAAGTTTCCTAGCTATAAATTCTATGGTAGAAGAAATGTATAGGGACTTTAGAAAGCGTAAGGATGAAGATTCATCAGGTTCTAAACAAGATAAAGAAGAAGATGAGTCTCATTCCCATGACCACTCAAAAGGAAAAGGGAAAGAAGAAAGCTTTCCTACACCTCCTAATAGCCCTATGCATAATAAGAAAACATCTTTGATTAAACTAGATGTTAAATTTGAGTTGCCTATATATGATGGAGAGCTAAATGCTGAAAAGTTGGACTATTGGACTAGACAAATTGATGTATATTGCAGGGTACAAAACATAGACTCGGACAAGAGTAAGATTTAGCTGGTAAGCTTACACCTAGGAGGCACTGCCTTGGTTTGGTGGGAACGCAGAACCCAAGCTGATATGAAGAAGCATGGTAAGACCATCTCTATCTGCAGTGAATTTGTTGTTGCAATCAAAAAGTAGTTCTATCCATTGGCCTACATGCAACAAGCCATGATAAGTTGGCAAACTCTTCGGCAGTTGAAAGGGAAAAGTGTACAAGGGTATACTCAAGAGTTCAGAAATAGAGCATTGATGTTGGGTATCTCATTAAACTCACCAGAAACTCTTTTGAAGTACATTGGTGGTCTACACACCTACATGGGGCATACCATCCTCATGTTTAATCCCACTAGTATAGATGAGGTATCTCTACAAGCTACTCATCCAGAAGCTAGAGGAAAGAATGGAAATCCAGAAGTTGGGGGACCATTCCAACACATTGTAAGCAAGAGCAAGGAGAAAAGAAAGAAGAAGTTGAAAGCAAGGAAGGTTAACATGGCATAGAAAAGCAAAGCTTCATGCACTCACTGTAAAAAGGATGGGCATGATGATGAGCACTGTTGGATTTTGTATCCAGAGCTGAGACCTAGGAAGTCCAAGGGCAAGAAGAAGAAGACTGTTGCAGCTATTCAGAAAGATTTGGGGTCAGACTCGGGAGATGAAACAATC
>APFE031412977.1:58560-112492 GCA_000404065.3 Pinus taeda | reverse complement strand
AGGTAAACAACAACAAATTTACCTGTATACTCTTTCAGAACCTCATTCATTAATCTCATGAATGTGCTGGGCGCATTTGTGAGCCCAAATGGCATCACTAACCACTCATACAATCCACTGTTGGTTTTGAAAGCGGTTTTCCACTCATCGCCTTCCTGAATTCTGATATGATGATACCCGCTTTTCAGATCTATCTTAGTGAAATACCTGGATCCACTCAAACAATCCATTAAATCATCCATCCTGGGCAAAGGAAATCTATACCTGACTGTTATCTTGTTGATAGCTCTGGAATCGGTGCACATGCGCCATTCTCCTCCCTTTTTCGGACTAAGCACCGTTGGCACAGCACACGGACTCAGACTCTCTCTAATCAGCCCCTTGTCCATCAGTTCCTGAACCTGTCTTGCAACTTCTGCATTTTCCTGAGGAGTTAATCTATATGCAGCTTTGTTAGGTAGACTTGCTCCTGGTATTAAGTCGATATGGTGACTTATACTTCTAACCGGTGGTAATTCATTTGGCAATTCATCCACAATGATATCCATGTAACTATCTAACACAGATTGAATTTCTTCAGGTAAATCATGTAAATTTGTGGAGGTTAAAATTACCTTTGGTCTTCCCACGATAGCGAAATGCACCTCTTCACTTTTATCAACCTCCTGTAGCAGTTCCTTACCACTCACCAACATGATACTATTTCCAGGCAGCTCTTTATCAGCATCATTCTTTACTGGCAGCAACGTATGTTTAACTCCATCCTTTTCTATGGTGTATGTATTCTTTCTTCCATCATGCATTGCCTTTCGATCAAATTGCCATGGTCTCCCTAATAACAGATGACATACGTCCATGGGCATTATGTCACATAAAATCACATCTCTGTATGTGCCAATCTACATTTCCACATTACATTGCTCTGTCACGGTGACTTGATGACCCTTCTGAAGCCAAGATACTTTGTACGGTGCAGGATGCGCTTTCTTTGTTAACCCAAGTTTTTCCACCATCTCTGTAGACACAAGATTGTCAGTACTCCCACTATCAATGATAACCTTACAGCACTTACCCTTTGATTTGCATGTAGTCCTGAACAAGTTCTTCCTTTGCGCAGGTTCTCCAATCTCTTTTTCTGATCTCAGCAAAGTTCTTCTAAGCAGCAACGATTCACCTTCCTCTGGTGGTTCTTCTTTTTCTACAAGTCGAGGTGGTTCCGGCTTTGCCTCAGCCACATTTGCACCCCTCAGGCTTGCTGATTTGTTATGAGGACAGTCCCATGACATATGTCCCCGCTCTCCACAAGTATAACACCTAACATCTCTTCCTCGCCCCCTTCCTCTGGGCGCGAATCTCCCTCTACTAGATTCACCCATCTGTGGTGATCTGCTGCTTGAGCTTCCTGCTTCAAGCTGATGCGGTGTTCCTCTGAATCTGGCTGATCCTCTGCCTTTTGCTGAGCTCTTTCCTCTGTTTCTTTGACTCTGTTTCCGCAATAATTTCTCCTCTGCTTTCAAACTTGCTTGATAGGCATCTTCGACAGTTGTCAAACTTAACAGGCTAATCTCATCTTGGATCTCATACCGTAGCCCGTTAATATATCTGGCTACTTTCTCCAGATCATCTTCTACATGTCCTGTTCTGATGCTTAACCTGTAAAATTCTTCAGTATATTCTTTAACAGACATTCCTTTCTGCTTCAAATTTTGCATCTGCTTAAAAAGATTCAAATGATAGTCTTTAGGCAAAAACTTGGCTTTGAGTTTGCTTACCATTTTATCCCACTGCTTGATCTTAGATTTCCCCTTGCGCGTTCTTGATGTCTGTAACTCGTCCCACCAGATGGCTGCATGGCCCTTCAACCTAGTGACTGCAAACTTCACCTTCTTATTCTCCTCAACCTCTTCATAATCGAAATACTGATCTATGGACCTGATCCAATCCATGAGCTCTTCGGCATTTAAATTTCCATCATACATAGGAATTTCTATCTTGGGCTTGCTGCCAACTTTTGCCAGCATCTTAAGGACTTTGGCAGTTTCAGTTTCTTCTCCTGCTTCGTCCTCTTCATCAGACGTTTTCGAAGAACTCTCAGTTTTCACATCTGGTGCTCTTCTCTGGGCTGTTTCCATTGTCTCCATTCGTTCATGCAGTCTTCGCACTTCGTCGATCAGGACTGCATTTGGTTCTGGTCTTCCTCGACCAATCCCTCGTCTTGGCGGCATCTTAGCTGCAACCTCCTGGATCTCTTGCTCTGATACCAAAAATTTATGCACCGAAACTGCTGTGCCGAAGCTGCTACAAGGGTCAATCAATCAGATAAACAAAACTCTGTTTTATTTAAAAGGCGGAATTACATCAATGGAAAACTCTGTTACATAAAAATGAAGAACTGGGTTCTTGTGGAGGTTTTACAGTGCGCAGCCCATAGCATAAATATTTCACTTGTGTTTGAGACCAACACAACATCCATAACCATCGATCTTTACCTCAATTCAATAAAAAAATAAAAGACGTGACACCAGTTATACAAACAGGGGACGCTGACAGGCAATCTTGTTAACACTCCCAAGATTACAGATGCAATTGTTTAATAGACAACGCCAGCTTTACATTACACTGTCATTTGAATGGATCTCGATACAACACACACATAGGTATGCGATGGTTTTAAAAAAACCCTGCCTCGCCTCATGGAATCACTCCTAAAACAAAAACAACAACCAAATCCGCCACATCTGCGATTTTATTAATTTATATTAGATAAATCCTAAAAATTACACACTGTCACATATAACTAAAACTCGCTCAACTCTCCAATAACTAAACTATCGGGAGGGTAGCAGGCGAGCAGTCCATCGCTCGGTTTCTTTCCGGTAGCAGGCGAGCAGTCCATCGCTCGATTTCTTTCCTCTCATCTAAAAAAAAAAAACGAGGACCGATCCTTCCACCTTTTTGTTGAGCCCTTTTTATTCAGCTCGACCACAATTTTTCTGCTCTATGATCATCAACTAATTCTCACAAAAACAGGATGCTGGTCCGGCATTTCCATCGGTTTCTACACAGTTTCACCAACAAATTTGGCATCATGAACTCCAGATTCGGAGCCAATTCCTCGCTCTCCATATCTCTGTGATAACGCACATCTTCAATTTATTTTTACATGCTACCTGACATCAATAGGAAAATAAAAATAAACGCCGATCCCATGATTTTGGCATATCAGATTTTGACACACAGAATCACGCTGTCGCCTGGATTTTAGGCGGATTCCTTTCAATCCTGCTGTCCTCCGCCAAATATCAGTTAGACTTTGAATGCAGGTTCAGTGATTGCTTCATTTCCGGTCCAACGCAGCTGCCTTTGACACACTTGGCGGTCAGTACACCTGGTTATTAGCCTGTTGCCGGATTTCAAGCGTTCCTGAATCTTCAGTTGCCATTTATTTCCTTAATATTCTAACAGCAGATAAGGTGACATGAATTTATTTAAATTTAAGATGCACCTAACAAATTAACCCCAAATAGAAAGATATTTTTAACTATTACAACAGTAACTAACTGAATTTAATTCTACCAGCAACAACAGCAAGTAAATACGGTTTTCAAGCCACAACATGTGGGCAATCTCCCACATTGCTGGCCCGTTCGGATGCTCCTGCATCAATATGGTTTCTTTTTAACCCAAAAATGAGCCAGAATCCTCTATTTAGTATTTAGATGGTTGTTTATTGCTATAAAGAGACCACTATGCTGGCATGGTAACCAAAAAATCATAGTGCCATTCACCAAGATATAAGAAAGTGATCAGGTCAGCTCGTGATGAGACCTCATGTCCTTATGACAATTTTGATTATCTAGAAGGCCATTACCCTGGTGTGGTGGCCATAATGGAATGTTACTTGTTACATCCTTATGATCATGGTAGGTTGGCTCATAATGGGACCCCCTATCATCTTTAAGAATATTTGTATTGTATTTCCATATTTCCATATTTTTATTGTAAAGGGAGGGAGCCTCATTTAATCCTTAAGAGTTAGAGATGGCGTGAGAAGTAAAAAAATGCCAATGAAAGTTATGCTTTTATCCCTATATCATCATACCAAAGGGAATTATGAATTGTAAGTGTGAAAGATAAACAAACATGGTATTAAGATAGTGAATCATTTTATGATATGTCCAAAGAGAAGATATTCAACCATTCATTATATAGATAAATCAGGTCAGTTTCGGAATAAAGATAACCACCAAAGGTTTTACAAGTCATAATGGGATATGTTTTTCCTTTATCTTGGGTACAAATTCCCAATTCAAAAATATGGTTTTGATAGGAAAGCATGGGAGAGAAAAAAGGTTGTTTGATTAAAATTGAATGGCAATTGTGCGGTTATTGGAACAACAATTATTGATCACAAGAAAAAGAAATCACAGCTATTCGTTCTACCGAACAACAACTGTTCAATTGACTGAAAAATAGTTGTTCATTTGATTGAACATAAATTATAAATACACCAAAAAGAAATCAAAGTTGTTCGCTCTACCGAACAACAGTTGTTCAATTGACCGAACAACAATTGTTCAATTGATTGAACAACAATTATAAACATACCAAAAAGAAATCAAAGTTGTTCGTTCTATCGAACAACAATTGTTCAATTGACTGAACAACAGTTGTTCAATTCACTGAACAACAACTATAAACACACCAAAAAGAAATCGAAACTTTATGTTCTTCCGAATAACAGTTGTTCAATTGACTGAACAACAATTGTTCAATTGACTGAACAACAGTTGTTCAATTGATTGAACAACAATTATAAACACACCAAAAAGAAATCGGATTTGTCTGTTCTACTGAACAACAGTTGTTCAATTGATTGAACAACAATTATTAAACACACAAAAAAGAAATCAGAGTTGTCTGTTCTACCGGACAACAATTGTTCAATTGACTAAACAATAGTTGTTCAATTAATTGAACAACAATTATTAAACACAAAAAAGAGAGAAATCCCTGTATTTACACATTGATGCCTATCTAAAATAAATTACAACCAACTGTAAGAAAAATATATACATTATTTACAGCTGAAGAGAGATAAGTTTTCAGGAGAGTAAAGATGTCGGGTCATTACTCCCTTCAGCTAAAATTTGCATAGTGGGATCATCATGTACTTGTTGGCAAAAAGACTCTTTGGTCAGTGGTTTATGTTAAAGACGTACCTGATGTCCATTCACCCGAAAATAATAGCCAGACTCATCAATGGTGGTCAGAGTGAGAGTGCCATTGTTGTGCACCTCTTGAATTTCATATGGGCCAAACCACCTTGTCTGTAACTTACTCGGAAGGTCTTGGAATCTGGAATCATAGAGGAGCGCCCAGTCTCCTTTATGAAACATCTTCTTTTTAATAAGATTGTTGTGCCACTTAGCCCTTTGCTATTGAATAATTGTAGTGTGTTGTAGAGCAAGTAGTCGAGCTTCATCCAATTCATTTATTTGTTGAAGTCATTTAGTTTGGGCCTCCGTCAGATCCAGTCCCACTTCCTGGGCTTTTTTGAGAGTCTTTATTTCAAATTCAATAGGAAAGATGGGTTCTTTGCCAAATACAAGTTGGTACGGAGAATATCCGGTAGTATTTCGCCAAGTTGTACAATAAGCCCACAAGGCCTCTCGTAGTCTAGCAGCCTAGTCCCATCGATGTGTCGAAACTGTCTTGGTCAAAATTGCTTCAATGACCTTATTAGTGCTTTCAACCTGCTCATTCGCCTATGGGTGATACGGGGAAGTGACTTTATGTGTGATTTGGTGGTTCCGTAGAGTTGCTGCAATCTTATGTCCTACAAATTGCCCCCATCCATCTGTTATCACTTCCCTAGGTAAACCATACCGCATAAATAACTCGAAAATGAAATTAATTATGACTTCTTCTGTAGCTCTTAGCAAAGCTATTGTTTCTACCCAATTTGTTACATAGTGTATAGCAACTAGTATGTAGGCATTTTGGTTTGATGGCATTTCGTCAGATTAACCAAGACGTCCCATCCTCTAACATCTATCACAAGCCTGGACATATTTCTTAGCGTATTTAAAAATGGTGGGCCAATAATAACCCATCTGTAGTACGTTATGCCTAGTTTTGCAATCTGAGAAGTGTCCTTCGCAAGGCTCGTCATGGCAAGCCTTTAGGATGTCATAGATTTCATCTTCACGAATGCATATGCGTATGCACATATCAGACCCTGTATGAAAAAGGTATCCACCAATCCAAGAAAATCGGGTGCTGCACTGGACAATCAGTTTCCTTTCCCTTGCTATCAAGTGTCTGGGCAGCTTTCCTACTGCTAGACAGTTTGCTACATCTGCATACCATGGCATTTTAACTGCTATGGAAAATAAATGTTCATCTAGAAACTAGTCATCCATTGCCAACAGATCATTTATCTTTGGAACCTGAGACATAAAATCCGCGACTGGGTTTTCCTTCCCTGGACAATCTTTAATGGTGATATCAAACTCCTGCAAAAGTAACAACCAATGAGACACTCGTCCATTTGTAATTGGTTTTTTAGCTAAGTATCTAATGGAAGAATGATTAGTATACAAAAAAACTTGATAGCCAATCATATAATGTCTAAATTTGTTTATGGCATAAATGACAACTAAAAATTCCTTTTCTGTTACTGTATAATTAAGTTCAGCAGTAGTAAGATTCTTGCTGATATAGTAAATAGCATAAGGTTTTTTGTCCTACTCTTAGCCGATGACAACACCTATTACTGCATCTGTAGAGATATGAAAGGGTAGCTCCCAGTTGGGTCCACGCAATACTAGTTCCGTCGAAACTAATTTTGTCTAATCTATAAAAGCAATGTCACATTTATCAGACCATTTAAATTCAACATTTCCCGTTAAAGCATACAAAGGCGCAACAATTTGTGAAATTTTTTTTATGAACCTGCGATAGTAACCTTCATATCCGAGGAAGCTATGTACCTCCATGAGTACATGGTCTATCTAGTAGGAGAATTACCTCTATCTCCACTGGATCTACCTGTATCCCAGCCACAAAAATGTAGTGTCCTAGGATTATGCCTTCTGTCATCATCATGTGACACTTTATGTTACTTAAACATAGCTTGGTGGCGATGCATCGTTCCAAAACCTTCTCTAATGTCTGTAGCGCTTGGTAAAAGTCCTCCCTATATGGGGTGAAGTCAACCATGTAAACTTTAAGTCCCTCATTTATCAGATAAAAAAAAATACTAAGTATGGCCCTCTGAAATGTAGTTGGGGCATTGCATAAACCAAACCGTAACACTCTGTAAGCAAATGTACCCCATGGGCAGGTAAAGGTGGTTTTGTCTTGGTCCTCAGGGGAGATTTGGATCTGATTATAACCATTGAAGCCATCAAGAAAGGAAAATAATTGTTTTCCTACTAGTGTATTAAGGAATTGATCAATAAATGGAAGAGGGAAGTGATCTTTCTGCGTGGATTTGTTCAATTCCCTATAATCCACACAGATGCACCACTTCCCATTTTTTTTTGGAACAAATACCAATGGAGAGACCCACTTACTATTCGAAATGGGATAAATAAAATTCACAGCCAGCAACTTATGTAGTTCTTCTTTTACAGTATCTTTGAGATGCTGACTTAGTCTTCGTTGAGGTTGCTGGATAGGACGAGCATCATTTTCAGTGTAGATATGATGTGTACATAATTGCGGGTGTATGCCCTTCATGTTTGGATAGTCCCAAGCAAAATTCCCGTTATATTTTTGCAGAAACTGAATGAGATTTTGTTGTTGGTCATTGTCCAGACTACCATTGATGTTTAAAATCTTGCCTGGTTCAATTTCAACAGGCTTGCTGTTATGAACGATAGTTGTTAGGATATGCTGATCATCAATATCTTTCAAAGGGTCTTCCAAGGATTCATTGTCAAGGATTTCTTTTAACATTTTACATTTTACATTATTCACAATGGCTAGATGATTAATAAAGTTATTAATTACATCGTCTTTAGTCTGATTCTTGAACTCAAGTGCCTCTACTACTGTAAGTAGTGAACGAATACTTTCTTCCAGGTATGTAGGTGGTTGTTTATGTATTTTCACAATGGGCAGACTTGGTTTGGAAGGAGGATATAAAACAAGATTCTTTTCAACGTCTCCCTTAGAAATGGTCATGATGCCCATACAACAACCTATGTAAGCATCAGTTGTTGCCAACAAAGGTCGGCCTAAAATTAAAGGGTGCCCATCTAATCAACTTTTTGGGTTGATAACTAGAAAATCCACTGGGTACTCCCATGAATCAATGGAAATCGTAATGTCCTGTAAATTTCCCTGTGGTTTTACAACCAAATGATCAGTGAGTTCTAACAGGGTGGTGGTTGGTTCCAGAGCTATGATGCCAAGTTTCTCACAAGTTTCTACGGTTAAGATGTTAATGGTTGCACCCAAGTCAACTAGCGTGTTCGGAAAGGAGTGGCCATATATTTGGAATATAACTATGGGATTCCCTGGATCTTCATATATTATTGATGTTTCCTCGCCCAGAAGTAAATCAAATAAGGTCCCTACGACATGGACAGTTGGCGAAGCTTTTATTTTCCTCACGGGCTTTTTCGCTCATAGTTCTTTAATCATTTTAGCATAAATAGGAATATCTTGGATGGCCTAGAGGAGAGGAATTTTAATGCATAGATTTTTAAGTTCCCCTAAGAGATGAAATTCTAGATAAACAATTGGTATAGGATTGCTAATCTTTCAGGGAACGAGGGAGAAGTAATTATGAGTTTTCCAGGATCTTTCTGTTCGATTATGTCTTCTCCCTATTTTATTTCTCTGTCAGTCACAATTGAAGGTGTAATTACAAGTGATGCTTCTAACTCATTTGGTGGATGGTATTTGTCTTCCTCAGGAGTGATAATGCATCCTGAGCTTAGCCTAAGTTCACTCCATTATTTTTGCTCGATCTCAAGATCTGAATTTTCAACAATTTGTATCAGCTGAATTGTCCGTTATTGGAGTTTGGATTTAGTTGAGCTGGTAATTGGGGACGCAAAAGGGGCTGAGGATTTCACTGTAATGGATATGGGGCTGATAATTTAGGTTGAGTTTGAGGACCTGTCCCCATAGGAGAATTGGTTATCCCTAGAGGTCACTACCAATTCAGAGACCAATTTGAATTTTGTGAAGTAGAGGCAGGCCACCGAGATGGGTATGGATTATTTTGCAAAAAAGGAGTAGAAAAAGGAGAATTTGTCCAACCATTACCTGGAAAGAACTAAGTTGGCCAAGGTGACATAGGAAATAGTTGGGACTGCCAACTCAAGAAAGGTGATTGACCTTTCCACGCCATTCCAGAATTCTGCTGTTGATTAAATGGAAAAGAAGGAAAGAACTAAGATGGGTCTTGTGACATACTTGTCGGTCAACCTTACCAATGTCGTCGCTGGTTGATTAAGTACAATGGTTCTGTCTCTTCTTTTGCTTCTTTAAAAACTAATTCCAGCCTTGAAAGTGATGGAAAGTGCTTGATGGCATGGTCCTTGGTGCAAATAGCACATGTCTAAAACATGTCCAATGGACACTCCCGTTGACTATGCTTCTTCCGGCATCGTGGGCAAAAAATTACTAAAATCTGTTATGCTAAGGCTTGTTTCTTTGGCCTGCAGGACATCTAACTGTGTAGTTAGCATGCCTAAGATGTCTGTCTTGAATTCCTCCAGGAGGTTACCGATTTCTACTCTTGCCACGCCTCCACTTGATGGTTTGCTTCCTCTAGTCATAGAATCTTGGCTTCCTGGAAAGGTGCGTGTACTAACTCATGAGCACCTGATACAAAATCGAACAATTTCATCATAATCCTCTTGAGAAATGTCTCCCTTCCCCATTAGATTTAAAGTTTCTATCCATTCTTCTTTCGTTCTTTTTGTTAAGATGGCTTTCAAGACTACTTTTGGTAATGTGGAGTGAGGAGATCTCTGCAAATTGTACTGAAATCATTCGACATATTCCTCTAGAGTTTCATTATCCTTCGCAAACATTTTAAAGATTTCATCTTTTAATTCCCTAGTTCTACAGTAGTCTTGATATTTCGTGAGAAAAGAAGTTTTCATGTCATCCCAAGAGTTAATAGTGCGTCCACCCAAACCCATAAACCACCACAAAGATGCTCCTTTTAGGGTAGAATGGAACAACTTCAATTTTTGAGGATCGGTGGTGTAATCGTATCCTCTGCACAAGACGTCAAACTCGAATAAGAAGGCATATGGATCCTCTGTGGTCATCCCATGAAAGGTTGGGGTGTTTTGTAAGGGAATAGCTTTCATCGGGGCGTTGGCTACTGGGTCGACTATGTGATATTCCAACATCGAGGTCTGACCTTGAGGTGGTTTATTCGCCATTTGGTCAAAAATGTGCCAATATCCTTCAGGTACTTCAGGGGATGCTATCTGAGTAAGTGGAGTATTTTTAATCCGAAGTGGTTTTACGACATTTCTTAGATCTAGGATCATAGGAGATCCTAGTTCAGAAAATTGTGGCTCTGTCTTAGCAACTCCATTGGTTTCTCCCTCTCCTTCTCTTAAATTGCACGATTTTCCCTCTTGTAAAGGATCAAAATGTAATTTTTCGGTAACTTGAAATCTCTGTTCAGATCCTCTGGTTTGGCTATGAATCTCAGCATAGGCTGCAGATGGTGAGCTTGCTGCCTGAGGGATTATGGTGGGGCTTTTTCCAGATATAATCTGGGGTCCTACTGATGCCCGAGATTTTACTTTTCTTATGATTTCATCTATAAAAGTTGATCTTCCAAGGTTCACCAATCCCTTGGGTTTTGTGGAGTTGGGTGGGGGTTCTAATCTTTTTCAATCTTTTTCTTCTTAGTCATTCACAAAAACCCCTACTCCTATTTAGCCTTTATGCATTTGTTGAAAAGCAGAATGTTGAGCAAGCACTTTACTTGCTAGTTACACACGTTCTTACATCCCGTTTTTAATACCCAATTCTTTTACAATAAGAAAAATAAAAAGAAATCACTTTGAAACACTCTCCTCGGCAACGATGCGAAAATGTTGGTGCACTAAGATGACTATTAAAAGAAACCTTAATACCTACATTAATTATCAACCCAGGGTAAGTTTGTTTATTTCAAGAGTGTTCAACATTGTCTATGCAAGTGAATTCAGAGGCTAATTCAGAATGAAATGATTTCGAATCTTGCAATAATTAATATCTAATTATCAAAGTTCAATCCAAAACAATTATGAAGGCAAACCTTAAATCATTTTCAAATCTATTTTAATCTATTGTGTGGAGAACTGAATCTGAATGCAAGTATGTTAAAGGAATCACTCGTAGCAGATTTACTAACTAGTATCGGCAATAATTCATTCAACAAAAAGGAAAACTACAACAAATAAACAACAAGCAACTATTCAAGCTTTTAACTGAAAGCAACAACTGTGAACTCAAGATCTCTAATAGCACTACTCAGAAGGAATACCAATTAAATACTTAAACTAATATGATAGATTCATCAAGAACTAACACACATTTGTAAACATAAAAAGATCTAAAATCTACTTTGAACGGTAAAGGTAAATCATAAAGATCAATACTCACAACAATCAGAATAACTCTATTTTCATGAAATAATAGGAATAAACAATTGCAAGAGTAAAAAGAAATAAGTATGGCACAAACAAAGCAGTAAATCCCCTAGCGACCGGGCCCAGAGTCTGTAGAAATCACTACCAAAAGACACTCAGAATGCGATTACAAGTAAAACACGTCCTTTCTCATTAGATTCAATAATAAAGATACATCATCACCGTGGTGAGAATACTCAGTGTCAAAAATGAAAGTTACAATCTCCCAATTCCTAGCTAGCTCTATTTTATTTCACTTATCGAATTTATATAATCTATGAGAGACAAACGGATAGGAGCGAATCCTTAGGATCAGGAGATCCTGAGGATTTCTCAATTGACAATCAGATTTTATTACAAAACAAATTTGATTTCCCTATTCTTCCACTAGCCTACATGAGCGAGACATTATCCTTTTTTCTTTTCTGGGTCGTTGTTGTTCCACCGTTTGAACAACAATCATTCAATTCATATTCGTGCATATAAAAATAGCGAAAGTTAGGTTTCATGCCCAAAATTACACAATTCATTAATGATTGATTTTATTCAGCTTTTACAATCGTTTCTTCTAAAATATTTTCTAAAATGAAGATAAACATATAAAAATGAATGATTAATTAAGCTAATATGAGGATAAAACATACCTTTTCTATGGCCCAACAAGTGAATACTTTGAATTCTTTAGGATTTTATTTCTATATTCAATAAGCATTAAGAGAAGCCTTCCAAGATCACCATAATTTTGTTGCTTAAAAGGTCAAGAAGGTTGTCATTGTGACAAATATTTTGAAAATTTGATCAAATGTGAATATAAGATGGATAATTTAAGAGAAAGTTATTTTCATCTTCAACCCTCTTAGTGTCGCAAAGATGATTGACTCTTTCATCCCATGGTGTTTTAGGAATTGACCAATGCCCAACTTCACTATGAAGTGCATGAGAAGTTGTTCTTATTTTAGCATCATTTTTTCCTTAACATTGGTCAAGATCAAGAGATATTTTTGTTTTTAAGATTGGGGTTGATCACCTCCTTGTAATATCTTAGTTTCTTTTTTCCCTCTAACTCTTTATCACCCCACAATTTCTCCTTAAATGTTAAAGTAATAATATTTTTAATATTATTACATGTTGATAAATTAATATAGATTCGTTGTGATGTAGCTTGAGGGGTAGGCATCCCCACTATAAAGGATGTATCAGTGCTTTCCAAGTCACAAGTCACTGCTGGTATTGAGTTGGGAGAAATTGGTACTAGCTCCAACCAACTTTTACACTAAAAAGCAAACATTTTTTAATATTATATTTATTCTATGAAATGATCTCCTCCTTTTTCCCCTAGTGGTCTAGCCAAGACTGGGAATCCTTATGCCATCCCCGCTTGAGTCGAAGGTGGGGGTTTTGGCTAGAGTCAGAAGCAATTTTAGGGAACCTCTTAGCTTCCATGTTGTTTAACTTCTTCTTCTACATAAGATACCTAGTCCCAACCATGCTTTGAACGGGGTGGGGGGAATTGCTTCAATCAAGAGGATAGAATAGGAAGTATCTCCTTTAATATTGAGATTTTTGTTTATAAATTGCTTTTAGATCCATTCTATCTTCCTCCATGATTCTCTAGAGATATTGCAACCCCAAACCTCATAAAATAACAATAGTAATGAGAGTCTCAAAGAGCAGATTTTTTAATCCCATATCCAAAGATTTGTCAACTTACAATTGTTTTCAAGCCCATATTAAGCTTCCATTCTCCATTTATCCTTTTCTCAATGTTGTAATACATATTGAGTTTGTGGTGTATATCAATTTCAAGATATTTGTATGAAGGAACTTCCTTCAAGTAGTTATTTTCATATATGAAAGTATCAAATGTGATCATTTTGGATTTAATTATCATGACTTTAGTTTGTCAATATTAATATTCATACCCATCTTGGAGGATTTTTAGTTACTTTTCGAAATTGTAATGCTCCTCATAAAAAGAAAAACATTGTTAGCATAAAGAAGAAGAGTTATGACTATATCATTGAGTTGGGGGCCAACACAACCTACATCTTCCAAACACTCTTCTAGCTTATCAATGTATATTCCAAAAATGGTAGGAGATAAGGGACATGCTTGCTTAACTTTGACATTGGATTTAATTTATTTTATCGAACTCTCAATGGTCCTAAACTTGGAAATAACATTCTTGTACAACCCTGTTAATAACCTCAACTTGAAAGAAATCATTATCTCTTCCAGCCTCTTCCATAATTTTGTCCTAGGAACAATGCCAAAATCTTTTCTAAATTCAACTAAAAAACAGAAGAGATCAATTTTACTATTGTGGCATTCCTTTGCAGTGATCTTGAGAGTAACTAGGTGGTCCACAATTGAATGATATCTCCTAAATTGATCTTGATCTTTAGATATTTTACCATGACTTTCTACCCATAGGCTAATCTTCTTTTCCAAAATAGTTCCATATAGCTTGGATAAATTGTAGTTCATCATAATGGTCCTATAATTAGAGGGAATTCTTTTATTCCCAATTTTAAAGATAGGCACAATTAGCCTCTTTGTCAAAGGCTTAGGGAATCCTTGCTTCATTGCGAAATTAAAGAGCTTGTGTATGTGAGGGATGACGATAGGCCTTCCCATTTTAAAAATTTCAACTTAATAGCCTTCAATGTCCTTAGCGTTCCCATTAGAGAGTTTCTTAACCCCAAACTTAATGTCTTCTAAAGAAAAGATATCATCATCTACAGAGACATTGAAAAACGTGTCCATGGCACTATGGGATTGATAAAGGTTTTTAAGGTATGGATTTCAATTATTCAAGGAAATAATATTATTTTCTTCGGTTTTAAAAGGTAGAATTTTTTTCCAAAATATTCTAGGATCATATTTAAATAGGTGCAAAAACTGCTTTTGCTTTCTATTTATAGAGTATATTTTCTCTTAGTATATCATCTCTTAATATATATATTATATATATTATATATATATATATCATATGTATATATATATATTATATACATATGTATATAATATATATACATATGTATATATATATACATAAGTTATATATATATATATACATATATATATATATCTATATATATATATATCTATATATATATATATATATAATTATGAAGTAAAATGATGTTTATGTAGTTTTTTCATCCATATTTTATGAGTTGAAAATTTTATTCAAACATCTATATATTATATATATATTATATATAATATATATATTATACATATGTATATATATATATATTATACATATGTATATAGATTATATATACATATGTTATATATATACATATGTATATATATATATATACATATTATTATATATCTATATATATATATATCTATATATATATATATATATATTAATTATGAAGTAAAATGATGATTATGTAGTTTTTCAATCCATATTTTATGAGTTGAAAATTTTATTCAAACATCAATGTTGGAATAACCAAGTTGTGGATTTGATCAATTATATTATATAAATTTTTATAGTTATTAACAACATTGTTTATTCACTTGCCCCGACGAATAACTCGAGACAAGATATGCGTGGGGATTAATAGTGGCTACAAATAATAAGCCAGAGTTGCTTGTTTTATGGAAAGACAAGATCTTGCTCTAAGCCTTGGAATTAAAAAATTAAATGTAATAGGTGACTCCTTGATGGTTATTCAAATGTTTACATATTTCAATCATCAAATTGATTCCATAATTTCATCCATTATTAAAAGGATCAATTATTTTATGCAAAAATTTGAAGAACTCTTGCTCTTCCACGTTCTATGACACCTCAATAGGGACATTGATGAGATGGCGAACCATGGAGTGCAATTGGGAGCAGGTACATATGAAATAAATGGAAGGGATCTGGATCATTTTCCCATACCATAAACCAATGTTGGTCGAGGTAGAGTTTAATACCATCAATTATGGTGTTGACAAAAGGATGATGCGTGGAGTAAAAACGGGCATGCGAGATAGGTGGATGAACGATCGTGCTCCATCAACGCATGGAAATCCTCTGGAATACCAAGACATCAAGCCACGAGTCATGACGAGGTTCTTATCTCTTCCCAAGGCCTCCATAGAGGAGTGGTGGCCAATCCGGTATGGACCATTCACCATTTTGGAGAAGATTGGGAACAATGCCTTTCATCTTGACTTGCCAATATATATGCAGATGTACTCAATAGTGAATGTGGAGAACCTAAAGCTGTATGAACCACCTTTGATCATGGACACTGATGAGGTGGGCACAGTTCCTACAGTCGATGATTTTGCACCAGAATACCTCGATGAGTTGCCCGAAGACATCATCCTGGACAGAAGAACCAGGACTTCACAACGAGGAGATGTAGAATACCTTCGAGTTGGATTCAGGGAATGCACCCCAGCAAGGCCAGATTGCAGGAGAAAGAGAAAGTGAGGGACCAATTCCCTCACTTGCCAATTGACTAATGAAAAGCTTTTGGCGGTCCAAAAGCTCCTCAATGGGGAGGATTGATCTAGGTGGATATTCAGAGACAATGGCATGGAAAAACTCAGAATTCAAAGTGATCGGAATGAGGTCAACTCGGGACCAGAGCATAGATCTCATCGTCTTGATTCCAACAACGTGAAGGGCACTCCGAGTCTGAATGACAAAGTTATCGCATAGGGAAGGTTGCTTTGATCCTTAAGAAAATGAGGATTTTTCCTTTGAAAAATGGTTTTAAGCCTTAAAGGAAAAATCACAATCGGAGGACTTATGGAGGCGGACTTAAGAGAGGTGCAGTGGAACCCCCGATCGCCGATCTCCGATCAAATCGGATCGACGGATTGGAGACAATCGGATCGGAGGTCTTATATATATAATATATATATATATATATATAATATATATATATATATATATATATATATATAATAAATATATATATAGTATATTATATATATATATATATATATATGATATATATTAATAATAAGTAATATATGTATGTATATATAATATATATATATATATATGTATAGTATATATATATATATATACATAATACATACATATACATATATCTATATATATATATATATATAATATACATAATATATATATAATATACATACATCATAATATATATATAGATATATATATATATATATATATATATATATAATATATAATATAATAATAATAATATATTATATATATATATATATATCGGTGGTGGCAGGATGCGATCGGCGATAAGGCACCAAGCTATATGTGAGTAGGATGCTAACACGATCAGCCGATGCCGATATCGGCGATTGGTCATCCCCGTTAAACAGGACTGTGCACCCAGTGATACGCTGATTGCGATATCGGGCCCAGACCTGATCACAATATAAGCTCGATTTAATGTTTTTTGAAGTTCGGGTAAAGGAGATTTTTCCAGATTTTAGTGGTTTTGTGGGGTTTTCTTATGTTTATTGGTACAACGACAAAGATATTGTTTTATGGGTCGGTTACGCCCACCGATTCTCCTACGCCATCGACCTCTATTATGAGCCAGAAAAACCCCGATTTAAATGGGATTTTGTCGAAAAACCCATTATAAAAACCAATAGATGGACAAAGCACAGGAGGAGGAAATCGCAGCACGGTGTTTCATTTGGCAGGAGGCCGAGAGTGCATTTTTGACTGTTTGATGCTGCCCACTTCTCCATCTAAGGCCTCCATTGCACAACCATCTTTCAGAATGGAGATATAAGCCTCTTGTATACAGTTGATGATTATAATTCTCTTCTTTTATGCCATTTAATATAAAGGCCTCCCCATCGTTGAGATGGGCCCGGAGACATAGTTCGAATTGTATGAACTCTGTTATCAGGCTTCGATGTCTTCTTTTCTGCCTTTTATGTGTTTTCTTCATCTTTTTTGGTGTGCACATTAAATCTCCATGATAAGTTGCAATTTTACATGTGATTCTTTTCATACATCTATAAGCGAAAACATCCTGGATCATCGCATTTGTGGGAGAATCATTGTCTTGAAGTCCATCTTACATCAAATCACTTGTTGGTATCTATGCAACCTCGTTTTGGAATTTTGTGGCTCTATTAGCTAAGGAATCAAGGTATGGTTTAACATTCTTAGGGTTTGGACTTATCTTGTGTTGTGTGAACTATTCGACGCTTCAAAGAAGATATTTTTCAGACCTTTTATGTTATTTCAGTGGTTCCTACTTGCATCAAATTTGTTACTCTTATGTATTATTCAGAGATAAGAATTCGATGTTCTTATTTTGGTCTTGATAATATAGTATATGGGGAATTTCTAAGGAAAACCATGATGTGTGATTTGCATGATTATTGGACTGATTTCTGAAGAAAATTTTATGGAAATCGTTTGTAACCTAGGCCCTACTCCAAGCCCTGATAAGTGACCTATTTTCCCAAAAATTGCAATTACTTTTGTGCTATGTTTCAAGTCATGTATGTAGCATACTTTCTAAGGAATTCTATGGAAATCCTGTAGAATTTGTTTGGCTCTGGGGTTTGATAATTTATATACTTTGTGGAAGTTTTTAAATGGTTTCTATAGAAGATGTCTTGTAATCTAGGCACATATCTGATCCCTAATTAAAGACACAATAGCCTTTTTTTAGGCTGAAGCAAAGTCGCCTTTGTGATATAGTCACTTTCTTGCAAGGGTTTGATCATTATATTTTGTGGAAGATTTTGAAGCAGTTTTCGTGGAATATCTTGTGTTATATACCCTAATCAAAGACACACTTGCTCAAGTTGGTAGCTGAGACAAAAGTCACCTTTGTGCTTGTTTTCTATTTGAAAACTACTAGAATACATAAGGTTGGTTGTCATTAACTTGACAGTATGGATAGAATCAACTAAAAATCTCTCTTCATATAATCAAAGGAACAAACTAGTCTACCTATCTTTATCCTTGTCTAGGAGAGATTTTGAACTATGGTAGAGAGAAAAAGGCTTAGTGGTACTAGAGAGGCATACATCTTCAATGACATCTTCCAAAAAGATTTGAGGACCTTGTTGAGGTATATCAAAATAAATGTTAAGGAGCAGTGAAAAAATAAAAAGCAGATTGAAGACACCAATGGTATTATTAGAGACTCCAAGAAACTATCAATTTTGAAGTTATCTTTAGGTACAACAATGGAAGAATACTAAAGGTACATGTGTTTATCAGTTGTAATATGTAATAGCCCTAACGAAAATTTCATGTAATAAAATTTAATAAGGGAAAAATAAGACCACAGGTAAGGGACACTTATTTCAAGCTAAATGTTGGGCAAAGATATCCTAGTGGGCATCACTAGATGTTTGTTTTGGCTAACGAAATTTGGCAAAGGCTAAGGTAAAGGTATTAAAAGGAAAAAAAACATTTTTAGCTCATTTGTTTATGAAAATAAAGGAAATTAGGAGAAAAGTAATGTGAAAGGTCATAACTTGCATGTGAGGAGGAAATTGAAGGAAAATAATGGAAAATGAAGAAAATAGAGGCTTCATTAATAAAAAGGATTATGAGGGTCATTGGGTAATCATTTTCTAACCTTTTGTGAGTTCAAGTTTGGAGCTCTCTCATTGTTATCTCTCTCTCTCACTCTTGGTCACTTGAGTTTTCTTGGAGCACTCTAGATTTCGATCAAGGAAGGAAAAGCAAGCAAAGGGAAAGGAAAGAAAGAAAGGATCAATGAAGAAGAGCGGGTTCAAGCAGCTTCAGTAGGAATACTTGCAGGTAACCTTTTTCATGTGTGATTTCTTAACGGGTTTGGACGTGCATGGCTTTGCATATTGATGTATGGTTCTCTTGCTTTTGGTGGCATGGTTTTGCCTAGTCATGAAAGTGGTTTTCAGCCTAGCCTTGCTTTTTCCCTGATGCCATGGTATGGTTGGATGTTGATCTCGATTTTGAGCTTTGGTTTGTTGGATGAATCTCAAAATCTAGGGTGGAGGTGGTCTCAAGGTTCATTCCCAAAGGCCTATGAATCCCTTGATCGATTTTGGTGGGATACACGATAAAGCCTAAGGGAGAAGTCTTGGTTTAGGGCCTAGTGATCCAAGATTGGATTTTAGTAAAGCCTAAGAGACAAAGAGATAGAAAATTCCTCAAGGATAATGATGGATTCCGGATGGCATTCCGAGTTCAATTCGATAGTGATCGGAGCATAGGTTTGGTGTGATCATGGTTTGATGAGGGTGGAGGTGGTTTAACCTTTGGATTCCCTTGGCTATTCTTAGATTGGTTTTTCTATGAGATCCCACATTCATGCTTGGAATATGGCAGGGGGTGACTTGCTGAAAGAGAGATTTGGTTCAACCATGTCTATGGTCGGGTGGTACGTGAAAGTCCTGAACCTGGTCAGATTTGCCTAAGATTAATAAAAGCTAAGTTCTCTTGCTTTTTTTACTTGTTTATATGTGGATTTAATGGTTGTCTTATCTTTGATATTTATATGGTTTAATGCTAGTTATAATCATGGTTATGTGATTGGTTCATGTCATGGTTATTTCATGTGTTTACTTGTAATTGTTAAATGGATGGATGCAAGACCTAATTGATGATATAATAGTTCAATGGAGAAGGAGGTGATCCTTCTGGTTATGTTTCATAAGTTCTTTCAGTCATTTATGCTCTATCTTGTATTCTAGACCTGTAGGTTACATTGATGCCAAGTGTTTAACAAAATGCCAGTCCCGTTTGGGGATGCTCAAGCCTAGTCGTAAGGTTGATTTTGTATTTATCAACATTGTTATCATGTCTTTGATGGATTATGAAGGTTGTAGCATGTTGAAAATGGCAACAACAAATTTCAGTTTATTTTTTCCTTGAATTAAACTATGAATTAAAATCGAACTATATTCTCATAGCAACTTGTAAATAGTTAATTAAGTTTATTAAACTTAATTAGCTTAGGAATTTTGAGTTGGAAGTCTTTCTGAAGTCATTTATATGTTCTCCCTATATTATAGGGTTCCAGATGAGTCAAGTATGAGTGGTAATTAGTTAACTCAGTTTATTGAGTTAAGTCTAATTAAATTATTTCCAAACTGTTTGAGGAACTAAAAATGAGTTAACAGTCAGTTGATGCATTAGTGCACTCAACTAGTGCTACTCCAGTTAACTGAATATTCCCTCATCAGAAACTCATGCATGTTGATTCTAAGAAAGACCCAGTTGAGACTAGAGTGCAGGGACAATGTATTATTTGTTTTAGATTTTTCTGAGTTGCACTGATAATGCATGCAATCAGGAACTGGTCCTTGAAGGGATTATGCAATTTTGAGTGCACTGATTTCCCTTTAAGATGGGATAATTAGCCATAGGAATTACGCAAGGAAATAGGGACTTGGAGATCTGGTGAATTGGCTAAGTGTTGGCCTAGCACTTGCTTGTGAGTTGGAGATTGATTTTACTAAGTGCTGGGATTATTCTTGTGAGAACAAGCATTGTAATATCATCTTGATTTTCTGATATATGCAATATAGATAGTGGAGTTTTGAGTTGTTGGTTTTCCTCGGATATTTATTGTGCTATGTGTATTTGATTCTCTTCCTCTTGTCGATTATTGTTTTGCTCGATCTTTATGTGCTTCCATTGTAAAGAGTGGAAGTAGATTCTTATCTCTTGCTTTAGTTTGTTGCATGAGATTATGAATCTACAAGATTTTCTACATGGTATTGGAGCTGAGAACAGTATACAAGAGGAGATTTCGAAGTTTTTGAGTTCAGGGTTACAGATGAGATTTGAATTTTCATTTCATACTTCAGGATTGGCACATGGCATCCTACGGTTTGCGGCTTGAGTATGCCTTAGAAGGTAGCTCGAATTTTATAGCCTGGAGGGACTAGATGGAGGTTGTGCTAGAAGATAATGGCTTGAAGGAATTAATTAATCAAGAAGTCCCCAAGCCAGCAGCTACGGATGCACAAAACTTGGTTGAATGGAAGAAGTGTGTGGCGAAGGCAAGACAGATAATCCTTGAGGGAGTTCGAGACCACATTGTCTCGAGTCTCCATTGTAAGGAAATTTTGCATGCTATGTGGAAAACATTGACGGTTTTGTATCAGAACAACAATGACCAAAGGAAATTGGCACTGAAGGACAAACTTCGAATAATCAAAATGGAGAAAGGCGAGACTATTTCCAAATAATTGACCAAGTTCACTGAATGTCGTGGTGAACTTGGAAGTGTTGGAATCACAGTTGCCAAGGAGGATATGGTGAGTCTTGATCTTCTATGACTCCCAAAGAGTTGGCATAGTTATCAGGGCTCTGTCAATGGTAAGGAGAAACTACCAAATTGGGAACAACTATGGTCAAATTTGATGCAGAAGGAGATCAGGAGGAACACCAAGGATGGCTCTTCATCAAAGATTGATGATGAAGAGAATTGTGCCTTAGCGATTAAGGCGAGGAAGGGGAAAGGGAAATCTTCCCATTCCAAATCATATTCTTATCATGGAGGTAAGAAGAAATATATGGCGCAAGTTAAATGCTTCAATTGTCATAATATGAGACATTTTGCTACAAATTGTCTAGTCAAGAAGTCCAAGGAGAAGTCCTCGAGAGTTGCGATAGGTGAGGCTTTGGTCTCTCATTTCGAATTGGAATTTTTCCTCATTGAATGCATGATGTCATATATGTTGGGAAGTGTATGGTACTTAGACATCAGAGCTTCATTCCACATGAATGACGATAAAGAGTTATTCAGTGACCTAGAGGAGAAAGATCTCCAGATGCATATCGAGATGGGTGACGATGGGAAGTATAATGTTTCTAGATTGGGCACGAATGATTTTCAAAGGGAGCATGGGACTCTACTCACCTTGAAGAATGTTATGTATGTACCTAGGCTAAAGAAGAACTTGGTATCCGTTGCCATGCTTGAGGATAGAGGCTATGATGCGATCTTCTCGAAAGGAAAGGTGTTCCTTTGACACATAGCCACGGGTCAAGTAAAGAATATAGGGATTCAAGTTAAGAATATCTATAAGCTGAAGGTAGAGGAGTGTGCTGCTTTGAGTTCAAAAGAAAAAAAATTGCAGAGCCGAGACGTTGGCGAGTTGTGGCACAGGTGATTGGGCTAGATGCATCATGGGGCTTTGAAGATATTGCAGCAAATATCTACAGGCCTTCCCAAAGGTATGCTTGAGAAAGTTGATACATGCAAGGGTTGTACTTTGGGAAAATACACCAAGTCTTCCTTTGGAGACAGAGACAATCGAGCAGAGTTTATTATAGAAAGAGTCCATTCAGATGTGTGTGGACCATTCTCGACAACATCCATGGCCAAACACAGGTATTATTTTATATTTGTTGATGACTATTCTCATAGACGCTAGATATTTTTCATGCAGAAAAAGGATCAAACTTTCACAAAGTTTTGTGAGTTCAAAGAATTGGTTGAGAAAGAGTCAAGTAAGAAGGTTAAATCTCTATGAGTCATAACGGTGATGAGTATGTCTCAAATGAGTTTAAGAACTTCTGTGCAGTCGAAGGGATTAAATGAGAGTTGATGGCACCCCATAACCCTCAGCAGAATGGGGGTGGCCGAGAGGAAGAAGAAAAGAATAGTAGTGACAATGAGGGAAATGTTGCATGATCAGGGCCTACCACTACACTTGTGAGATGAGGCGCGCAACACAACAGTTTATGTTCAGAACCGTAGCCCACATTGGATACTTGAGATGAAGACACCAAAGGAGGCTTATTCCGGTAAGATGCCAGATGTTCGTCACTTAAGGATTTTTGGGTCATCGGTATATTTCCATGTGACCAAAGATGCACGGAAGAAGCTTGACCCTACAACAGATTTGGGGATATTTGTGGGGTACATTGATATACCTCATAGATATTAGGTGTGCATGTCGACCAATCAGATGACAGTGGTTTGCAGGTATATTAAATTCAATAAGGACAAGGCCATGCGAGTTTCCCTTGAGAGGGAGCTTAAGCTACATGCGGATGAGGAGATTTAGCTCCTAAGGTTGAGGGGCCTCAGATTGATGTGGAGCAACCACATGTAGAGGTTCCAAGAGTGGAGACATCCACTCAAGCAGAGTCTTCCAGAGAGGGAAGAAAGCACACTAGAGAGGCTAATAGATTTTTGGATAATGCATGGCAGAATGTGGGAGCACCCACTTCTCAGCACAAATAGAGGAGGTCACCTAAGAGGTACACTAGATACATGGCTCTTATGGGTGCATGTTTTGTGATAGAGCCATCTTCCTTTCAGGAAGCATTGTAACAGTCAGTTTGGGTTGATCCGATGGTGGAGGAGTATGACTCCATAGTTCGAAACAGTGTTTGGGATGTGGTCCTGAGACTGTAGGAAAAGTCAGTAGTGAGCTCTCATTTGATTTACAAGGTAAAGCAAGCTACAGATGGTTGTGTGGAGAATCTTAAGGCCAGATTTGTGGCCCGTGGCTTTTCACGGGTAGAGGGGATTGACTAGGATGAGACCTTTTCTCATGTTGCAAGGTACTCATCAATCCGATCTATATTGGCACTATCAACACAGATGGGTTGGAAGATCCATCAAATGGATGTGAAGATAACTGTCCTCAATGGCATGATTAAGGAAGAGGTGTACATAGATCAACCCAAAGGTTTTGAAACCTTTGATTGTGAGTCGCATGTGTGCCGACTGAAGAGAGAATTATATGGGCTAAAGCAAGCACCCCATGCTTGGTACACCAGGATCAATAACTACTTCACTAGGTTAGGCTTCACAAAGAGTGAATCAGATGCGAACCTGTACCACATTGTGGTGGAAGGTAAGTTGTTGATCATTGTACTTTATGTTGATGATCTCATACTGACAGGTGATGAGAAGCTCATAAAATCTTGCAAGGAGGACCTTGCAAGAGAGTTTGAGATGAAGGACATGGGCTCATGCATTACTTTCTTGGCATGGAAGTATGGTAGGGAGATGGGGAGTTGTTTGTATCTCAGGGAAAGTATGCCAACGAGATACTCAAGAGATTCTGCATGGAGAGGAGTAAACCCATGGAGACTCCTCTAGCTGGTAACTAGAGGAAGGAGGATGCTACTTCAGGGGAAGTAGTGGAAGCTACTGTTTACGAGAAAATTGTGGGTTCACTCATGTACTTAGTGAAAAAATGATCAGATATGTGCTATGCAGTTAACCAACTTAGTCAAGTGATGGTTAGGCCTGCCAAATTGTTTTGGAAGGTGAAAAAGCATGTGTTGAGATACCTCAAAGGCACTACTCAGTTTAGGTTATAGTACAGACGAACAAAGGGAGTGAAGCTTCAAGGCTTCAATGATGTAGATTGGGAAGGGAGTCCATCCGACAGGAAGAGCACATCAGGAGGGATCTTTAGTATTGGGTCAGTGGCAGTTTTTTGGTATAACAGGAAATAGAGATCGGTTGCACTCAATTCGGCAGAGGCAGAGTACATGGCTACAAGTTAGGCAACATGTGAGGCTATCTAGATGAGGAAGATCTTGGTTGGTTTGTTTGGTCAGCAGATGGATCCTACAATGATTTATTGTGATAGTCAGAGTTGTATCAAACTCTATGAAAATCCAATTTTTCATGAGCGGTCCAAGCATATTGGTATCCAATATCATCATCTCAGAGATTGTTTGTTGAAGAGGATCATGTTGTTAGATTACATTCCCACGGAGGAGTAAGATGCTGAAATATTGACAAAGGAATTTTCAATATGTAAATTTGAGTTTCACAGAGAAAGGATCGGGGTAGTTGATAATCCCTTTCTTGTTGAGAGGGAGCGTTGAAAATGGAAACAAGAAATTCCAGTTTCATTTGTCCTTGAACTAAACTGTGAGTTAAAATCAAATTCTATTCTCATAGCAACTTATAAATAGTTAATTAAGTTTATTAAACTTAATTAGCTTACGAATTTTGAGTTAGACGTCTTTCTAAAGTCATGTATATGTTTTCCCTATATTATAGGGGTCCATGATTAGTTAAGCATGAGTTGTAATTAGTTAACTCAGTTTATTGAGTTAAGTCCAGTTAAATTAGTTCCAATTTGTTTGAGGAACTAATAGTGAGTTAAGAGTGAGTTGATGCATTAGTGCACTCAACTACTGCTCCTCAAGTTAACTGAATATTTCCTCATAAAAAACTCATGCATGTCGATTCTGAGAAAGACCCAATTGAGACTAGAGTGCAGGGACAATGTACTATTTGTTTTAGATTTTTCTAAGTTGCACTGGTAGTGCATGCAATCAGGGACTAATCCTTAAAGGGATTGTGCAGTTTTGAGTGCACTGATTTTTGTTTAAGATGGGCTAATCAACCATGGGAATTGTGAAAGGAAATAGGGACTTGGAGAGCTGGTGAATTGGCTAAGTGTTGGCCTAGTGCTTGCTTGTGAGTTGGAGATTGATTTTACTTAGTGTTGGGATTGTTCTTGTGAGAACAAGCATTGTAATATCATATGGATTTTCTGATATATACAATATAGATAGTGGGGTTTTGAGCTATGGATTTCCCTGGATATTTATTGTGTTATGTGTATTTGATTCTCTTTCTCTTATCGATTATTGTTTTTCTCGATCTTTATGTGCTTCCCCTGTAAAGAGGAGAAGAAGATTCTTGTCTCTTGGTTTAGTTCGTTGCATGAGATTGTGAATATACATGATTTTCTACGTAGCAAGTTCTAGGCAAAGGCTGGGATTTTGGGCTAGAAAAGTGGCTCAAATCTCGGGGTCATTGGCATAGGTTTGCTAAGAAAATTCCACAGTTGCTGGCACATAGGCCTATGAGAGAAACTTTGGGTTGTTGGCCGTTTTCTTGCCTATAGCATGAGAGTGACTTTGACTTAAAAGGATTAAATCATCAGTGGGACCCAGGGGCTAGATGTCTGAGTGGCTGACATGTCTCCTGGGGGTGTTATTGTTGATGTGGACGGGTTTGTTTGATGTGTTCCGTCGATTCCATTTCCTTAAGGTTACCAAGGAGATTGAATCCCTTATAGTGACCTCTCTCATCACATGTTTGCCCCAACTTGTTGGTTGCTTGGGTGGACTTGGGAGGAGTGGGTGTTATAGATTGGTATCAGAGCATTGTTGTGCTCTCGTTGGGTGAAAGTGTTCGTCATGCATGCATGTCAGTTGCATGTGTGTGTCTTACAGTCGCATTCCATGTGCTTGTTGCATTGCATCATGTTGACCATGGTTGTCATGAGGAACTTGATGTGATCTTGTGGGATGCATCGTCGGGAGTATATGACTGGTTGCATATGGTTATATGCCGCTTACATGTTGATTATATGTCTCTTGACTACATCCTTGTATGTCAGGTGCATTCTTGAATGTTTCAATTACATGTATCAGTATTGTAGGTTGGTTACAAGAATTGATCACTTATGCTCGACTACACGCGTTCATACTATGTGTAGTTGTTTAGGCATTGCTTATGCATGTTGATAGTTGCATGTGGCAATGTGTGCATTGGAGTAATGGTTGTTTTCATGCATCAAGTCATAGCATGCATTGTTGATATGGCCTTGCATTGATGCTAGAATGATGTTTATGTGTCGATGCACTTATTTGATATATGCCTATATGTTGTTATGACTATGTTATACATGTATCACACTGATTTGATGATCTTGCAAACAAGGTATCCTACCCGAATTATGCTAAGGTACGTTGGGTTATTGTGATTTGGTTTAGCTTACCTAGTATGCCTTGCAGGAAAGAGATCAGATGGCTACCAAGGTGGTAGACTACATAGAATCTCCCTATGCATTAGATGAGAAGTGTGGTGTGGGGAACTCTTCTGACTTGGCAGACACATTGAGAAGCCTGAAGGAAGAAATAAGGAGCTGTAAAGCAGACAATGATAAAAGCATGCAGACACAAGAGAAATAAATAGAGGTGAATGTTATACTACTTTAGGGTTTGTCATATTTGCAACGACATGGACCACTTCAGATCAACCATGGACATGAGGACATAACTAATGGGGCATATCACAATAGGCCTCCTAGTAGACACAGGTTAGATAGATCTAACATGATCAGATATGGCAGGTTGTTGGACACTCCAGATAGGAGAGGTGATAGACACAAGTACTATTCTAGCTTTGGTTCTAACATGCATCATTATCATCATCATCATCATCCTTATAGGAGGAATGATAGGGGATAATTTCCGTATGAGTTTAAAAAAGTGAAGCCACCTACCTTTGATGGAGATATGAAGAAATCACATGATGTAGAAGCATGGTTTCTTGGTATGAATAAATTATTATGATTGCATGATTATTCAAAAAACATGAAAGCAAAGATAGCCACTTTCAGTCTCAAAGGTAAAGAGGATATTTGGTGGGAAGACGCGAAGAATGTCAAAGGTATACATGAGGAGGATTTGAATTAGCATGAATTTGAAAGACTCTTCAAGAAGAAGTACTTGTTTGAGATGTGCTATTATGACGAGGCTAAGGAGTTTTATGAGTTGTAGATAGGTTCTATGACAGATGATGAGTATACTAGCAAGTTTTTGAAGTTGTTGAGATATGTGCCTTACCTCAAGGAGGAGAAGGCCAAGGTTCAGAGATTCATCAGTGGACTACCAATTGCATACAGAAACCGAATTGAGTGCAATGAGCCTAGATCATTGGAGGAGGCCATCCGAAAGTTGAATCATTTTTATGAGAAGTCGAAGAGCAAAGTTGAACCTAATCATGAGTTGAAAAGAAATGAGAAAGCTAAAGGAAAATGGCCACCAAAGAGAGGAAGACCTCAAGATGAAAGTGAGAAAGAAAATATAGTTCCTTACAAGAGGTTCAATACAACTGAGAAGGGACATGGAGAGAAACAAGCTAGAGGCGGTGGTAGGGAACCATTGCAGTGTTGGATATGTGGTAAGGATCATCGTAAGAGGGATTGTCCGCAGTATTAGAGTGGTGGTAGACCCCAGATCTATAGTGCTCAAGAGGCGCATACAATTGGTGATCTTGGTCATAACATTCCTTGGATCTATGCAACTGTGGATAGTAGGCAGGCATATCGTCAGGCATCAATCATTGAGATGAACAGTAAGCTTTGTGATCAAATTGTTTCTATTTTGATTGATCATGGATCTAACTATAATTATATTAATCCTAGCTTGGTGGATAAGTGTGGTTTGATAAAATAAGTGCATGAAGGATCTTGGTTAGTACAGTTGGCTACAAGTACAAAGAAGCGAGTTCACCATTAGGTAAGAGCTTGTGCATTTGAGTTAAATGGCATGCCTATAGAAACATAGTTGAATGTATTGCCACTGGGTTCATATAGTATTTTTTTGGGTATGGATTGGCTATACCTTCACATAACGAATGTGGATTACTTTGACAAGGCCATTGAGTGTGTGGATAATAGTGGGGAAAAGAGGATTTTGCAGGGGAAGAAGAAGCCTACATCAGTGAGGATGGTTACCGCTATGCAGGATAAGCGTAGTTGTAAACAGGGTTATGTGATGTTTGTAGTACACACTTCTAGTGAAAAGGGTAAGGAAGTTGAGGATGTAGATGTGTTGAGCAGGCACCTGGTTTTGCAGCAGTTTCAGGATGTATTTCCTGAGGACATTATAGAGTTGCCACCTCGCAGGGACGTAGAATTTTCTATTGAGTTGGTGCCAGGGGCAGCCCAAGCATCAAAAGAACCTTACAAGATGAGCACACCTAAGTTGGTTGAGTTAAAGTTGCAATTGAAGGAAATGTTGGACAAGGGGTACATTAGGCCAAGTGTATCGCCTTGGGGTGCACTAGTGTTGTTCGTGAAGAAGAAAGATGGTACTTTTAGATTTTGCATTGACTACAGGCAGCTGAACAACGTAACAATCAAGAACATGTACCCTTTGCCAAGGATTGATGATTTGTTTGATCAGTTGAATGGAGAAGAAGTGTTCTTGAAGATCGAATTGAGATCAGGATACCATCAGGTACACATCAAGGAAGATGATATCTTCAAGACTACGTTCAAGACTAGGTATGGGAATTATGAGTTTGTTGTTGTTCCATTCAGTTTGACTAATGCTCTAGCTACATTTATGTGTTTGATGAATAGTGTGTTACATCATTATCTGGAAGAGTTTGTTATTATATTCATTAATGATATACATGTATATTCTAAGAATGAGGAAGAACATGCTGAGCATTTAGCAACAATGTTGAGATTGCTAAGAGAGCATAAGTTATATGCTAAACTTAGCAAGTGTAGCTTATTTCAGACTGAGGTACGTTAGTTGGGGCTTCTCTCTAAGGATGGCATAATAGTGGATCTAGAAAAGATAAGGGCTATCATGGAGTGGGAAACTCCTAAGAATGTGGATGAGGCGAGATCATTTATGGGATTTGTAGGTTACTACAGGAGGTTCACCAGGAACTTCTAACGCATTGCATATCCTATCACATCGTTACAGTAGAAAGGTAAGAAGTTTGAATGGACAGAAGAATGTGAGGCTAGTTTTTAGTAGCTTAAGCACCTATTGACAATGCTAAATATTGTGGATCTGGACAAGGATTTTGTAGTGTGTACAGATGCTTGCAAGAGAGGACTTGGTGGATTTCTCATGCAATAAGAATAGGTAGTGTGCTATGAGTCATGAAAACTGAATGAGCACGAGCAAAACTATCTAACACAAGATCTTGAGCTAGCAGTGATTATACATGCATTGAATATGTGGAGACACTATCTTCTTGGCAGGAGGTTTACATTGATGAGCGATCATAGTGGGGTGAGGTATTAACTTGACCAATTGAATATAAATGCCAAGCAAGATAGATGGTTGGCTACCCTTAGTGAGTTCGACTTCGAGATCATATACATCAAAGGGAAGGAGAATCGGGTTGCAAATGCTCTTAGCATGAAGGTATAGGTAAATAATATAGCAGCTATGAGCTCTTATGGGACAAAGTTACATGATAGTATCTTGTAGGCAGGACAACAAGATGACAAATATATTGAGATTATGCACAGGTTATAGTAGATTGCAGGTACATGTATAGGTATAGGTACATGTACATGTACAGGTGCAGGTACAGGTGATTAATATGCATACTATATTCTCACGACAGATGGTTTGGTGAGGTTTAGAGACAGGATCTATGTGTCGAATTGTAGTGAACTCAAGAAGCTTATCTTGAGGGGGTTTCATGCCAAGCCATACTCAAGTCATCTAGGATATCAAAAGGCATTGATGGCGGTAAATAAGCTCTACTATTGGCCGAATCTAAAGAAGGAAGTGGCATAATTTGTGGCTGGATGTTTAGATTGTCAGTAGGTCAAGGCAAAATGTAAGCATCTAGGTGGTTTACCACAACCTATAGCGATTCTGAAATGGAAATTAGAGGTCATTTCCATGGATTTAATCATAGGTATTTCTAGGAGAGTAAAGAAGCATGATTCTATTATGGTTGTGGTTGACAAGTTGAGTAAGGTTGCTCACTTCATTCCAGTAAAGACTACATATTCACCCAGTGAGGTATCATAGGTGTTCATCAGAGAGATAGTGAGACTGCATGGTGTTCCAAAGAAGATTACGCTAGACAGGGATGCAAATTTCACTTCCAATTTTTGGAAGGAGCTATTTGCAAGCTTGGGCACAAAGTTGGCCTTCATTACAGCTTATCATCCACAGAAAGATGGACAGACAGAGAGGGTCAACATGATCTTGGAGGATATGTTAAGGATGTATGTGATGCACTGGCAGAAGAAATGGGAGGAGCTCTTCCATTGGTTGAGTTCGCATACAACAATGGTTATCATGAGTCATTGACTATGAGTCCTTTTGAGGCATTGTATGGATGAAGTTGTAACACTCCCACTAGCTGGAGTGATCCGGTGAATAGAGTAATTATTGGACCGGACATTTTGGTAGACATGGAGCAGGAAATGCAGGTTATAATGAAAAATTTAAAGGTAACATAGAATAGACATAAGAGTTATGTGGATCAACATAGGGAGTTCAAGGAGTTTTAGGTTGGGGAGCATGTGTATTTGTGCATCAAGCCCAAGACAATCTCTTTGAGGATTGGTTCATGTGCCAAGTTGGCACCATGGTATTGCAGGCCTTTCGAGATCCTTGAGAGGATTGGACCAATGGCATATCGACTTGCACTACCTCCAATAGTGAAAGTCCATGATTTTTTCCATATTTCATTGCTTAAGAAGTATATAAAGGATGTTGATCATGTTACTGATTGCTCTGTATTGTAGGTGAAGCAAGGAGAGTTGCAACTGGAGCATAGTGCATATTGCAGCAGAAACATCTCATGCTCAGGAATAGAGCCATAGAGCAAGTTAAAGTGCAGTGGAAGCACTTTGGGCCTACAGAAGCTACATCAGAGATGGAAGATCAGACACGGGCCCTATATCCTTCATTTTTTTCCGGCTGAGGCAAAACAATTTTGGTTTGATGTTGGTATATGTTTGGCATATGTTTTGCTGATGTTTTGGTATATGTATACAAATGTAAATACCACCACGAGCTAAGCTATAAAGCTCCAATAATCGGTATGGGTTCCATGTTATTATGGTTGTTATATTGTCATATTGTTATGATGTTTTTCTTTTGAGCAGGTTTTTCATTGTAAATACTGCAACGAGATAAGTTATAAGGCTTCATGGGAAGTATGTTTGCTTTTCAGTAGTTTTATTCAGGTCTTGGTGTGGTTTAACACTAAGGATGGTGTTCCCTAAGGGGGAGGGTTCTGTAACATCCATGGTGAAAATTTCATGTAATAAAAGTTAATAAAGGAAAATAAGACCATAGGTAAGGAACACTTATTCCAAGTTGAATGTTGAGCAAAGATATCCTAGTGGGCATCACTGGATGTGTGTTTTGGCTAAGGAAAATTGACAAAGGCTAAGGCAAAGGTATTAAAAGGCAAAAAGGCATTTTTGGCACATTTACTTATGAAAATATAGGAAATTAGGAGAAAAGCAAGGTGAAAGGTCACAAGTTGCATGTGTGGAGGAAATTGAAGGAAAATAATGGAAAATAAAGAAAATAGAGGCTTCATTAATAAATAGGCTTATGTGGGCAAGATTTTGCTAACCTTTTGTCAGTTCAAGTTTGGAGCTCTCTCATTATTCTCTCTCTCTCACTCTTGGTCACTTAGAGTTTTCTTTGAGCACTCTAGCTTTGGATCAAGGAAGGAAAAACAAGCAAAGGGAAAGGAAGGAATGCAAGGATCAAGGAAGAAGAGCAGGATCAAGTAGCTTCAACAAGAATACTTGCAGGTAACCTTTTGCATATGTGGTTTCTTAGCTAGTTTGGACATGCATGGATTTGCATGTTAATGTATGGTTCTCTTGTTTTCAGTGGCATGGTTTCGCCAGGTTATGACAGTGTTTTTCAGCCTAGCCTTGCCTTTTTCCAGATGCCATGGTATGTTGGGATGTTGATCTTGGTTTTAAGCTTTGGTTTTTCGAATGGATTTCCGAATCTGGGGTGGAGGTGGTCTCAAGGTTCATTCCTAAAGGCCTAGGAATCCCTTGATCGGTTTTGGCAGGATACACGGTAAAGCCCGAGAAAGAAGTCTCGGTTTAGGGCCTAGTGATCCGATTTGGATTGCAATAAAGCCTGAGAGACTTGTCTTGGTTTAGGGCCTAGTGATCTGAGATTGGATTGCAGTAAAGCCTTAGAGACAAGGAGACGAAAAATTCCTCAAGGATATTGATGGATTCTGGATGACATTCCAAGTTTATTTCAATTGTGATCAGAGCACCGGTTTGGTGTGATCACAGTTTGATAATGGTGGAGGTGGTTTAACCTCTAGATTCCCTTGGCTATTCTTGGATTGGTTGTTCTATGAGATCCCACATTCATGATTACTATATGGCACAAGGGTGACTAATTGAAAGAGAGATTTGGTTTAACCATGTCTATGGTCAGGTGGTACATGGAAGTCTCGAACCTGGTCGGATTTGCCAATGATTAATAAAAGCTAAGTTCTCTTACTTTTGTACTTATTTATATATGGATTTAATGGTTTTCATATCTCTATATTTATATGGTTTAATGCTAGTTATAGGCATGGTTATTTCATGTATTTACTTGTAATTGTTAAATGAATGGATGCAAGACCTAATTGATGATATAATAGTTCAATGGAGAAGGAGGTGATCCTTTTAGTTATTTTTCATAAATTCTTTCAGTCATTTGTGCTCTATCTTGTATCCTAGAATTGTAGGTTGTATTGGTGCCAAGTGTTTGACAGAATGTTAGTCTCGGTCAGGGATGCTCATGCCTAGTCCTGAGGTTGATTTTTGATTTATCAACATCATTATCATGTCTTTAATGGATTCTGAAGGTTGTATCAATTTATGGGCAGAGGCCGAGATTCTAGGCTAGAAAAGTGGCTCAAATCTCGAGGTCATTGGCACACGTCTACTAGGAAAAGTCCACAGTTGTTGGCACATAGGACTATGAGAGCGACTTTGAGTTAAAAGGCTTAAAACATCAGTGGGACATGGGGGAAGGATGCCTAAGTGGCTGGCATGTCTCCTGGGGGTGTTGTTGCTAATGGGGATGGGTTTGTTTGATGTGTTCCATCGATTCCATTTCCTTAAGGTTACCAAGGAGATTGAATCCCTTATAGTGACCTCTCTCATCACATGTTTGCCCCAGCTCATTGCTTGCTTGGGTGGACCTGGGAGGAGGAGATGTTACATAATACTTGAATTGAATTTTGTGCATTTCAGACACATTGCTATCTAAAATAAGTTCTAAATATTTTGAAGAAGGTTGAGGCACACATTGATAAGAAGAGTTGGTTGGTTTTTTCTTGTAAATGCGCCATTATTCTTGGTACAAGAGTCCACAATTGTTTCTCTATTTTATTATCATATTCAGGGTGGTTGGGTGGTTCAAGGTAGGAGAGTGAAGTCTTCTTCAGGTTGGAGCTTGAAAATACTTCAAGGTGGCAAGGTGGTGCTAGGACAAGTTGGAGCTTGCAGGGTGTTGGAGCATCCTTTCAGTTGAAGCTAGTTAATTTAGAGCATTGGAGTGTCCTTGCAATTGGAGATGGTAAACCAGAGTGTCAGAGCATCCTTTCAAGAGTTGGAGCTTCCTGATAAATTGAATGCTTCTCTAGAGTACTAAGAAGTTGAAGCTTCCCTTTTAGTTGGAGTTGAAGTGTTTTCGCACTCATAAAATATTAGAAAAGCATTTGGTGGTTTTTCTGCTAGAAGGGTATCCACCTAAAAAATTTGTTGTGTATTACTCTTGTGATGTGTTGATGATTATTGTTCTATTATTCATGCTCTAAACTTTTATAATTAACTAATCGTAAGATAAATGTTGATTCACCCACCTCTCAATATTTCCAACATACATATTGCATATATGCTAAGATATTCACCATTTCTGGTATAACAAGATATAACCTATGTTCACATAGAAAGATATCACATCCAAACATAAAGCCGAGATATTCACTTGTTCTAAAATGAGCCCATGATCACAAAAAAAGATAACACAATCTAGATTGAAATTTATCGATGTATGTAACCTATCTATTTTAAACATAATATGATTCCCTACATCATAGAGTTTATCCCTAAAAATTGGAGACATAAAAACAAATGGCCCATATCAATGGAAGAGAGCCTATGTAATATATGTTTTCCCTGTCCTTTGGAAAGTATCATTGCAAAAGGCAGTGTAAATAATCTCCCCTGTTTGTTTGATGTATCCCATCTTGGATAATGCATCAACAACAACATTATGTTCCCTGTACATATGTGAAAACGTTAGTCCATGGTAACTTCCAATCAATATTTTAATTCTTTTCATCCAATTTATGAGCAAGGGAGGTTCAAAAAAAGACCGCATTAGCACACAATCAATATTAACCACTTTGGAGTCTCCAAAAACATCCATATTAACCACTTTGGAGTCTCCAAAGACATCCATAAACTCAGTGAATTGCACATTATACGACTTCCCAAAATGCAATAATCTTAACTTGGGTATTAGAACATGCCCCACTGTTCCAGCAAAAAACTAATAAATACTTGGTTTTATAACTATATATGCTCTACTACCGCAATAATTATTGCTTATAACTATATATATGCTCCACTACTGCAATAATTATTGCACACTACCCCTAAAAAAAACCATTAAACATTTGCTCCATAATATTTAAAGTTAAATACATCTCGATAAACCCTTCTCATTCACTAACCCGATTATAATATATCCAATTCTAATATATCTTTTCTATTCTTACAACTTTGTTATAAAAATTACTTTAACACCATAACATTTATCTATTACAAAATGTCATTTTTCACTTAATCATGAAGCATAGTAGTACCAAGAAAAAAAAATTGTGCTCACATGGAATGGAAATTATTAAGCATTCAGATCAAAAGGCTTCATGACTTAATCATATCAACTACAAATATTATTAAGCACTCAGATCAAAAGGCTACATCACTTAATCATATCAACTACAGATTTATTTTTGATTTGTCAGAGATTTTGGCTGTTATAGTAAACCCCATGTGATGTGTGTGGCCCATTGTGTGTTGGCTATATAATATATCAATCTACATCATTATATTAATTTTGTTGATAGCGACATTTATTCAGATGTGACAAAACGGGCGGACTTGTCTGAAATTTTCAATCAAAGACCACGACAAAATGCCATGCCACGTGTCCACAAGCCTTATCCATTATAAATCAGCCTACAAATATTTTATAATAAAACATTAAATTAGCTATATACTATTAGACAAATGGTTGTGCGTGGAACAATGAGGTAGAGGGTCGTTTCCCACGTGGCACCACGAGCGATGCACTAAGCAGCACATGCCACTAACTAAGTGTCCTGTTTCCAAATCTGGCGGAGGTCCACATCGTTTGGTCCGACGGGGTACTGCCAGTTTGGAGGAGCCGACAAATTTAGCGAGCTGTCCTGCATAGACTGACGGTAAGGTGGGCTTGTGCCGTTGCAAAGCATCAAGTTTCATGCCCACTCGGCCTGTCAATTTCCATGCATGGAATGGTCTAAAATTTAATCATTTTTTCCGCAGATTTCAATCGAGAGATTTTATTGGGCAGCGAGATACTTCACTTTTGCTCCACGGTTTTGACTTTATTATTAAATGCCGTGAGCTATCAACCTCCACGTTCAGACATTTGAGTTGTGACATGGACTGACCGGGGAATGAGATACGCATGCATACTTTATATATATATATAGTCTAGGTCAGGATATCATTAATGTTGAATGAAAGAATCTTACACTAGTACAATGTTACTAGTATTGTATATTGTGTGAGATGATAGTTTATTATGTCATTGCTTAAGCAGTAATATATATTTTTCAATTTATGTATTAGTCTTAGTTACTGTACAAAATATTTTGTTGGGTTTTTAATGTAGATATTGGAGTTTTGGCTTTCCAAGGTGGTGATGTATTTTTGCCGCCACCACTAAGGCTCTGGAGTTCAAGGTGATGTGTCATCCATCCTGCAAAACATTGAACATAGCACTAAGAAATAGTTGTATAGAAACTTCACATAAGGATAAATGCAAATAGTAGTGATGTTATGATATGAGCTGCAATGTAATGGTTCTCGGTACTGCAGTTTAATGGTTACAATAATAGACATAGAGAATCGCATAACCTACGCATGTTTGCCATGTTTTTTTCATAGATTCATAGTATCGGGTTATTAATGTATCGTAGTGCCAGACAGGGAAGCTATGTTAATTTGGGAGTTACCATGCCAATGCATCCTGTGTCTGGAGTTGAGGGCAATTGCTACACTATTGTTGGGTCGTGTCTTTGGAGTTGGGGCCATCATCTATCTTTAGTTGAGGCACGTCGTTGCATTGTTTTTGGGGCGGTAATTATGAAGAAGTTTGGCTCGTTCTGGCGACTTTATTTAAAAAATGCTTCAGACAAGCTCTCCAAGGTAAACATGAGCTGAGTGTTAATATGACGTGACCCGACCTCCAAGTTATAGTTATGGAAGTGGGGTCTACTAACCAGAAACATACTGTCTTCCCTCAGGGACACTAGATCACCCAGGTGACTAACAACAACCATTGGTGATCAATCTCTGAGTTGGAACTTTCACTTCTCAAACTTTACACCCAACTGCATGCTTGACAAATTGTGCATGCGGTTGGAAGGCTCCAATTGCATGCATGAGTCTTCCTCTATGCAGTTATAACCGAAATTCTCCAGTTCAAAGGGTGCAATTGCGAGATCAATGCTACTTTTTCTGGGCTGGCCTACAGGCCACTGCCCAAAAATTTCCAAAATTATATCTAGGATAATCAAAAGTCCAAACAATCAATACTAGAGCTAGATCTTATCCAAGACATGCCTAATACATGATAGACATTTCGTCAAACATATGGTAAACATAGTAGCTACATGTCATGGATGCATATCTGATCATGATCTTCTTAAATTCATAGAGAACCATCAAGAAGGCTCAATGCACTCTCAAGCTAGCTGCAACAACACTTGTTATCCCATGCATACATTGACCATTCCATAACTATTCAAATCATGAACATGATCCATAGTAAGATCACATCATTCAACCATGCTTGCAACCAACGTATAACCAAAATAAAATCCATGACAAATCATCCATAAGATCAACATCATAACTAGTACATGTGCTCATAGATCATAATAGGAAAACTAACTCATATTAATCATATGCAAAAGCTAACCAAGTCAGCGACTTTCACGTACCACCCAACCACAGATTGGGTTGAACCAAATCTCTCTTTCATCCAATCACCCCCATGCCATATTCTAAGCATGAATGTGGGATCATATGGGTTAAACCAAAATAGAACCAACTAGGGCTACCAAAGGCCAAACCACCTCAACCCTCAACTACAACAATTTCACCTAAACCGGTCCAAAAATCACTAATTCCAAAGCAAGCTTGGATGCCTCCGACTTCCTTCCCAGCTCCAGAAGAATTTTCTTGTCTCCACCCATCTGTCAAGAGGTTCAGGAGAAGGCCCATCTCCACCCTTGACCCCTGGGAATTTTCCCGAGACACCTCAACTAGGATCCAAGTCTACTGGTCATCGAAAGCTTAATCAAAATAGAGAACCCACTACATCATGGCCATTTAGGAAATGGAAAACCCTTGTTAATCTAGGGAAATACCATGTCAATGACAATGAAATAACCAAAGAACCCAATGCATGTACCATGCATTTGAATCCCAACATACTAAATCACACATGCACAACGCTACCTGCAATCCACGACTATTTTCTTCCCTTGCTGCTATCCATACTTCCTTTTGTGCTCCCTTGCTTTCCTGTGCTTTTCCTTCACTTGCTTGTTTGCTTGTGTCCTAGTGCTCTCCCTCCCCTTTTGGATTTTGATTTTTGAATACTAATCAAGAGCTGAGAAAAAGTTGTCAATTGTTTCTTAGATGCCTTTTTATCATTGATTTCTAGTTTCTTCCTTTCCTTTTTCCTTTTTCTTTCATTTTCCTCTAATTTTCCCTGTATGCATATTTGTGTCTCTTCATCTTCCTTTTCTTTTATTTTCCTTCATTTCCTTAATTAAATTCTATTTATTGCCTCTTTTCCTTTGCCAATTCTTTTCCAATTTCCATAGCCATTAATAAACCACAAGTCATGCCCACTATAATGTTTACCCACCATTCAACTTGGAATACATGTTCCATGACCTTGGTCTTATTTTATTTACATGGAAAATCAACCCGGGGCTGTTACATTTTGGTTGTTCAAACTTGGAATTGTTAGCTTTGCATTTGCTATGGACATTGTGATTTAGGGAAATGTGCATGTGTCTTCTGGTTTTTCGAAGTTCAAATTGTTTGGCTTTGCATTTCAGAGGCGTTTGCACAACCATATGTTCAAGGGTGACGACTTCAAGTAACGTAGATCTTTAGAAGTCGGAGGGACCGTAATCGTTATGGTGTCGACAAAACCCTAGAAATATTGCTTGTTCTCCTTCCAGTTTGTGTAGAAGTTCTAAAACCTTTTATAGAACATATCCGCATTAGAGCGTTCCCATTTGCGGCTTCTGCCATTTTCACCACCGAATCCCTAGCACATAAATAGTTTTGACTTCCCTAGGGTTTGAAGTGAGGATTTTGAGAACCTTCAACGACAGGGTTCTCTATGGATATACGGATCACCAATGGAAGATAAATTATGGGTTTGCAAAGGAATACATTTCGAAAGCCTCTGTACATTGTGTTTTAGGACAATTGAAACCCCAAATCATTCGTGACCTAGAGACTCGAATTGGATGCCAAAACCTAATTTTTCAGTCGACCATTATTTACTCCCATTCGAACCTCACTCCAGCCATTACACAGAGGTCTCTGGTTTTCTTCTTTGTTGACTTTCACTCTATCACAGCCTAGCTAAATGTTATGCCATTTCTGTGTAAATAACTCTTGACACATTTTATCCTATTGTATGGCCCCAATTGTAAGAATCGAACCTCCTAGTAGTGAGAGAGTAGATGCCTACAAGGAATAATTAAAATGATCCAAACATGAAATTGGAAATTTGGTAGCTAGGCCAGTTACCATGAGTCTCAGAATGTTGACTAGATTATAGTTGGCAACATGCAAACAATTTGGATGGTGTGTTGGCATTGATTTAAGGAGGTTGCTTTGCATGAAATCCAGGTGTGAAATGTGATGTTTAGAATATTTTATGTTAAATTTTTATAAATTTTTGGATATTCTGAATATATTGTATTTATGGTATAGATGAATTTCATAAAAATATGGGTTATACTATTTATGTGGTGGGTAGTGGAAAGTTAGAGTTGCTCTTCGTCGTTTGGTTTACTTGTCTTGAGATGGTTATAGGTTGTAGAAATCATTGCAATGTTTGTGGCTCAGTCGACTTGTGGAGCTGACAAGCTACTTTAAATTAACGCTCTTGTGATTGTAATTTAGGGCAATGGGAACCCCGTATTATTGGGCATGCACTTATATATGGTGGTAGCAGTGGCTAGTGAGTTTGTTTAAACCTTCATTTCAATGAGTGCATTGTTTCATTAAATCTTGATAGTTTTGTGGGTTTTCTTTTCATATGTTAAATGTCTTTCTTGCCTTGTTGCTTGAATCTTTTCCCTCAATATTAAATAAATTGCAATGCTGGAGTGGAATGCTTGTGAAATCAGTGGGTTTGTGTAAATGAAATAGATATGTTGTCAAGTTGTTATGGGTGTTGGATTGAACTAATGAGGGGGTCTTGTTTGGTTTTTGCAAATGTATAGTATTTTTCCCTAGGTTTGGTCTTTTGACAACTTGTATTGGCCTTTGATTTCATAATGGTTTCAGAGGCCCTTGTTGGGCTAGTCAAATTTAATGTAAAGATGGGATAGTTATCTCGACGGTGCCAAAGTGATGTTTCTACCATTCCAACATCTGAGTTCAATATGAATTCTAAATTTGGCCCTAATCTAGGATTGATTAATGATGATAAGCAATAAAACAAGCAACACAGATTGCATTTGCCAACCCCATGTTATCAATATGGAAGTCTTTCTTTCATGTGATCAAAATGGTTTTTATGGTTGGGAAGATGTGTAGTTATGTGTAGTTTGAATATAGTGTTTTTGTATTGCTACAAATGATGGACTTGATCTTTATGATTTAGAAACAATAAATGGTGTGGTGAAAATTGTGGGCCTTTACCAATTCTACGTTTTGTGACAATATCTTCCTTTTGGTTTGAATTTTGCTTTCAAACTTTGGAAATCAGTTAAATTTTGCTTTATTTTGTTTTCAGACTCCCACAGTGAAGGGGCCTATTGCATTTCTGCCTCTGGTCCATATTTTGAAATACACTTCCATGCATTTTTTATTCTCCACGCTTTTAGTTCATTTTCGATGTTCTCTGAATTCGTCCTTCCAACTTGCTCTATTAATTGTACGAAGTCTTAGGGCTTATTTGAAACATATCTACACATTTGGTGTTGGAGGATATGTGAGTATTACAGCTTGAAATGCTATTGAGAAATTTCATATTTTGTAATCAATTTACTTACATTTTTATTGGCCATGCAATTTTGTTTATTTTCCATGATATGGATTGCATTCACTGTTGATTGTAGGGATTCTATAATTGTATGGGAAAAATACATGTCTGATGAGTTTAACTTCTTTGTATTAAGTGTCTTTCTTAGCCTATTTATTTTTTCGATTGTGTTCATTGCTGACTCTTTGCTCTCCGTATCAAATGCATTGTATTGTTGGGGTTGAGTGCTTATTCTATGGCTAGAATGAGAGGTTGTGTTGGCATTGGTGGATCTTTGCACTGGGGCATCTTGCTATTTTTTATGCATGTGTAAAGTTGTCATTGTTTGTTACGTAGCATATTATAAAGCTAGATGCAACTAGAAATATCTTTTGAGATAAATAGGAAATTGAAGTATCACTGCAATTTGAGCTTTAACAACCACTACAATTTTATTAGTTTAAATTATTTTGATTTATGGCCTTATCGTAATAGTTTCTATCCCTTTGATTCCTTTTTTTTTTTTAGATAGATCTTATGTCCAGGTGAACTCTTGAGACATAATGCTTTTAGACGACCTTGTTGAGTTAGTCGAATTTAATGTAGATCTGCGATAGTTATCTTAGCAGTACAAAGGTGATGTTTCTACTATTCCAGGGTCTGGGTTGAATATGGATTCTAAACACTTCTTTGGTGACTTTGTAATATTTTGTTTAATTTTTTTCTTGAATGTAAAAATGGATTTATTATGCACATGAAGTCTTGAGATGTAATGCTTCTAAGGGTACTTGTTGGCTTGGTCGGATTTATTTTGTTTTCAAACTCTTAGGATCAAGGATCTTATTGCATTTCCATCTCTATTTTGGATTTCCTAATTAGTTTCTTTTATTCGTGTTAAATGTCTTCGTTGGTCTGTTTCTTCTTCGTTTGTGTGCATTTTAGTCCCTTTGTTCTTAGATTGCATCGTTGGAGTTGAGTTCTTATTGCATGGTTGCAGTGAGGGGCTATGTTTACATTGGTGAATCTTTGGGTTGGCACATTGTGCCATTTGTCATGTTCATGTAGAGTTGTGATTCTTTGTTACGGGACACATGATAGAGCCAAGTGCAACTACACATATCTTTTTAGATATTTAGATAATTGAACTATCATTGCAACTTGGGTTCTAACAATGATTGCAATTTTAATAATTTCAATTCCTTTGATTTGTGGCCTTATCCTAATAGTTTTTGTCCCTCTGACTTCTATTTTTTATTTTCTTTCAGTAGAATTTTGTGACATGATTTTTGGTGGGACAATTGCTTTGTTGGGTTTGTAATGCTTTGTTTAGATTGTTTTTTCCTTTTTTGAATTCAAAAATAGATTTGATGCCCAAATGAACTATTGGGACATTCATATTGATAATAAAATCTGTTGACCAAACAAGGCCATGCCAGATATAAAGTGTCAAATATTTGGTTTCTTGGTGATCTATTTGTTTTTATTTTAAAATTCTCTTTATATATTATTATTTTGTATAATTGTCATAACTTGGTAACTCTCAACCCTCATGCACATTCCTCTGCAATTTTGTGATTCATTCAATAGATGTATTGACTTGAATGCAATTTTAATTGATATTTGAGTGTTGTAAGCTCATGAAGCACTACACAATTCATATATTGTGAGCTTGTGAGATAGTTTACAATTGACAATTGAGCATTGTATAGTTGTTAAGCAATGTCCAATCCATACATTGATAGATTGTGCATTCATGGGTTAGTTTCAAATTGACAGTTAAACATTTCATATTGCAACATGCAACTTATGGAGTAGTTTGCAGTTGACAGTTCAACATTCGACACTACACCATGCAACTGATAGATTGTACTCCTATGCAGTTATTTGCAATTCAAAATTAATTGTTATTCTCTTGTCAGACATTGTTCTTTTCTTTGTATCCCTTTTTGTAAGGGCTTGTGATCATTAGTCTTATCTTGATGAGCATATGTTGTTTTTTGCCAAGGCCAACCACCTCTAAATGGATCTACCAAGAGTCCATTATGTAAAGAGTTTGTTGAAGTTGGTCTTTGACCTGTGGTAAATACATCATTAAAATGTACAACTGCTTGTGTTTTAGCTTTCATTATGGGAACCTTAATGGTTCTTTGAGGTCAAAGATGTTGATCTATAATCTTTTCCAAATTTCTTTAATACTGTTGGTGGGTCAAAGATCATGATAACTTCTTTTTTTTGTTTTTTTTTTTGTTTTTTTTCAAATTTTTGGTTGCCCACAACTCCTCCTGTCTTAATTGGTCTCTTGAGACTAGATAAATGCATATATTTTATTGTACCGAGTATATATGGTAAATTCCTCCTTTGTAATAATTTTATTGCAAAAATTGTATGCTATCTAACTTTGTGACCGGAGAACCCACAGTAAAAACCATTTTGCTGTCAACTTTTCGAACCCCAATAGGGATCCATCATCAGGACTCTTATTGAATGTTGGGGTTCGAAAATTTGACAGCAAAATGGTTTTTACTGTGGGTTCTTCGGTCACAAAGTTAGAAGATATTGACCACAAAAGTCTTAAATCCAAAATTGTATGCTAATTTATATTGTTTTCACTCGACATATGATCTCATTTATGTGATTTGAACACTGCCACTAAATACAACAAAATTATCATGAGCATGACACATACCTTAATTGGCGTTCCCTAAATTTTAGTGTTTTTTGAGATATATTTTGAATCCATGTATGAGTATAATTCATTGGATCTTTTGGCATATCAAATATTTGGATATCTCATTATGGTTTTAAATTATTATTTTTCCCAGTGTGTGCGAGATTTGACAAAACAATAAACCCATGATAGTATCATTGTTACGTTGTTTTATTTATGTTTCTTCTTCAACTGCACGTTTTCCATTTTTCTTTCTTCTTTGTGCTATGATCATTCATTTTTTGATCTTGTTGCAGTCACTATGCCTAAATTATTATCTATGTTTAAATATTCATGTGAAATGTTGTTGATGTAGATAAAGATGTTATGTTATAAAAGGAGTTCCAAAACATAGAAGTTGTGTCGAAATTATAGTTTATGTGTTCATGAGAATAAGACAAGTCTTGAACATAAAATTTTTCCAATTCAATAATGAGTGTTTTCTAGGGGAATCACATTTTCTGGACCAATATTGTCATGGAGAACCTTTTTACTGGCATATCAATGTAATTTTGGGAAAAATTTTATACAATTCAACAATGGATAAGTTGAACATAAAGATTCCTAGTGTTTGAATTATTCTTGAACTAAAATAACTTTTCTTCTTGTTTGCCGCATTAGTTTGCATAGAATTTAACTAGAACATGAATTTATAATACAAATTAACTTCTTTGTAACTTGGGTCATAACTAGTTGCACAAAGTTGTTCAAGAGTGCAAGCAATTAAAACTTTGTGCACAATTGCATAACATTTTCTTGAAAACTTGTACTCGAATTAAATCTAGTAAAGTATTATATGCATTGGTTAGTGTCTTAATGCACGTTGTTATGCCTTTGTTGTTTTTTGCTTCATATATTAATTGGCTATGTCAAACACAACATTCTACATTGTTTTTCAATATAACATTTGTCATTGGAGAACATATTCTTGCTAAGCAATGCATTGATTTAGTTCAATAACGAAGTTGTTGTTCTAGCTTTTTCTTTAGATAAAATCCATGGTTTAGAATTATTGCCAATATGCTTGATATACAATGTTTGGTCAAAAACAAAACTTCCTATCTGCGAAACATCTTCTATTTCTGTTTTTTTTTAATATTATTTTTTGTTTTGTCGTGGACAATGTTTGGACACATGGAAACAATGAAAGTTTTTTGGTGTACTTGTAACTTTTTTTTCCATGTTCTTTATTGTAGAACAACACATGGAAACAATGCAACTTTCTTTATCTACTTGTAACTTTTTTTCATGTTCTTTATTGCAAAGCAAAGTACTCATTCTTTCTCTATTGTAAAAAAAGAGGGGGTTGGTGTGGGGGAGACTACATTGTCTATAGGAAATTTTGTGGTCATTTTCATTAATAGTTTTTCATTGCGTACTCAAAGTATTGTGCACTCTTTGAATTAAAGAGAAGAATTGCATTAGACAACTTGACATACTTGTTCATTAGGGTTTATGGCAACAAAAAATGTTTTTGCAATGCATGGATCAAATGTTTAAGAAATTGATCACATAATATCTAGATCCCATTTGGATAGATTGCAAAATTTCTTCAATTATTTGGGGGACTGTCTTTTTGACTTGCTTGTTGTTCTTCTTCACTTTTGTTACACATTTGTTTAAATATGACAAGGAATTGTGAATAATTTTCACCATTGCTAAATTCATGCAGATGTTGTTGCTTTACAACCACTACATACTGAACTAACTACTAAATACCTTGAATATCTGCACCAAGTCAATGGCGTTGACACCTATTTGCAAGGGTTTTCTACACTTACTTCTATTTCTTCTAGTTCAACAATTATCTAATGGGGAGATGCTTTTTGCATCAAATGTTTTTCGAATTGGTTATCAATTGCGGCCAATGTTTGGTTGTTTACAAATCGCCAACCATATTTGCGCTTTAATAAATATATCAATGGCCATTGATTTAATATTTTATTACATAACCAAAATCCATCATGTGGGCATTTTGAACCACTTCTACTATATTGCATAATCAAACTCCCGTCTCCAATTTATAGACCAATTTCTCAATGTATTCTTGGATATGAGTCCTCTGCTATGAAATTTGACATAATGTCTATTAAGGAAACCTTATTGCAACAAAGAATCTTGGTTGAAGATCACATCGTCAATGATTGTCATGACTCATTGTTCACTACTATTTGTACACCTGCACCATGGTTTGACATGTCTGCCTTGAGAAAAACAATTACACAAAATTTTTACAATTGTTATGCTCAGAATGACATTAAAGCTATTAGTTTCTTAGACCAAAATATTCATACAGAAAATATTGAACAAGAAAAATGTGTCAACAATTGGCAATATTTTATTATTAAACTATCAATGCCATATACAAATGGCCACATAGAAGGAAAACATTTTTAAATCCAATGGATACGTGAAATACTTAATGTTAATATCTATATTTGGAATGCAAATATCAAATATGTTTGCTTGTGATTCTATTCTTCAAACACTTTGTCCAAAGTGCTATATCTTATGCATATGCCAATATCGACATCAAATGCACACTTTCAGGCACTTCTGCAAATTAATGATGTTTATAGTAGCAGTCATGCTAATAATATAGAGAGACCTTTGCAACCAACATTGAAATCATAAAATTCCATTGCCATTTCAAGTGTTCCACACAAAGAATCCAATGCTTCTACATTTTGTTTCCATATAAACAATGGATTAATTCTTGTTAAGAAGCCAATGAAAAGAGAGTCCGTTGAAGTACCTAGACATTGCAAACTACCAAAAGAAGACTTTGTTTGTTCATTAGTGAGTGATAAGAAGATCAAATCAATGTCAGTTTCTCCTTGCAATAGATTGAATAACCAATCTACTTGATTGCATCAATTAAAACATTCAATACGTGCACATGGTGCTTTAGTATCCCGTGAACAAAAAAAAAATTACATTCAATTAAAACAATTGATACATATCTATAATAAATTCAAGACATACCTATACATCCATGCTCTATTTGTGATATACTTCATTTCAAAAAATACATGCAACTAATTGACAAGAGCACATCTTCAACTTTTGATAGGCTCACAACACTAGTTGAGGTCAAAGAAATCAAATTCAATAAACAAATTTACAAATCTTGCAATACTGCAATAGTCAATGGAAAATTGCCCAAATTTGCATCACCTTTACAAATCCGTCGAAACGTTTTTTTTTTGTTTTCAATTGTTTCAGATTTAAGAACTTTAGAGGAAGGATTAGTGGCACCGAGAATGACCTTTGCACAAATAAGGAAACTTGGTTACAAAAAATTACAGATAGGGTTGAAACGAACAATGATAAATGTTCCTGTCAATTTGGACAAAGTCCAAACAACTCTGTTAAGAAATATTAATGATTTCATGACAGTTGCAGTAATGCTAAAAAGAAAAATAGAATACAAAAATGCATGTTTGATTGGAGAATTTCGACCAATAAAGGTGATGACTTCTTTACTTGATTTGTGCAATACAACTCTTTACATAAATTAACATATAGTAATAAACAATGAATGCAAGAGCATTTTGATCAATATAAACAAAATTATGATAGCAATATTCCAGGGCTTGACAAAGAAAATTTAACATCTGATGAGAATTATCTAGAGCTAGAATCAGAAACACTTATGCATGGTGTTAGCACTTTGTAATTCCTCCAGGATTAGGAGAGGAACCCAAAGGTAACCACATACCAAACTTTAGGGCTGGAAGCTAGCCCTTCCAAACCTAGAAAGGGATCTCTCTTATGAAATCTTCTAGACCTTAGGCTAGGTATATATATTTAAGGTAGAATAATTTCAACAATTTGATGGTAGGGGAGAGGGAAAATCCATTGGGCATGGAGTCAAATTAAGCTATTGATTTTCAGTGCTATGATGGGAAAATGAAGAATCCTTAGATAGGGGAAAGGTAAGTGATCTTTATGGTGTCTTTGTCAAATTTCGTTGTAGAGAGGTGAGTAGAGGAATAAGGAAATTGATAATATCTAAAGCATCTACCCGAGGATGAATTTTATATATAATTATTGAGGAAAAAACACTAAAATGTTTAGTTATGTATAACAGAGCACCTGAAAGTGAATTCTGAAATAATTTATTTTAACTAAACAATGAAGACATAACATTTAAGCATGGCTATAATACAAGATAAAAAACACAAACAATAGATAAACATCCATATATGATTGACACACGAATCCTTGAACAAGTAGACTTTGGCCTTCATCATTCATTGAAATTTTTCAAAAGAAACTATGCAATGCATAATGTCTTTTCTCTATCACACGCTGACCAACTAAAAAAAACTCTTTTTTCTCTTCCTTCATCCAAAATACATATTTTTTCCTAAGGAAGTTGAAACCCATCCTTTTTCCAATGGTAGGAAGAGGTTACAATAGTTCAGGAATAAAATATTTGCAAAATCTGCCTATATCCTACTATATAGGGTTTGATTTTTGACTAACTAAAAATATGCTAACTTAAGAGAAAATCATGGTATTTAGTAGATAAATCTTCAAAATTCATCATCCAAATTAATTTGTAGTCAATTATGCCAATTTGGGGGTCCAACAAGTCAAATTCCAAAAAATTCTAGAACTCTGCCAACAAATCTGGCTTGGCACAATTGTGAAAAATGAGTCTCAAATTGACACCTAAAATTCCGAAACTGTAACACTCGTGTAAAAAATGAGAGAGGTTTTTTTATATGAGCTTGTGATTGAGAGAAACCTCTCTCAATTTTCCAAAATTATTCTCCAGGTCCTTAGAATCCGCACCCAAAGATCATGACTAAAATAGGAGATCAGGAAATCTAAAAGATAGGTTGTAAAGATTCATTCAAATATTCCAATAGATGACACTTTTTACATAAATGAAGAAATTTTTTGTTATTTAGCTCGTTTTTTATTAAAAAAAAAACTCTTTTTTTTTTTCAAAATCTATTTCCAATTGTTCATAATCTGATTTTGAATAATGGAAAAAATAGTCTGTGCGCAACGAACTTCCTTTTCATACACCTGTGACTAAACTTACACACATTGAAAGGAAAATATAAAACCTATGGATGTGAATCTGCAAGACACTTAAGGACACTTGTCATAACCATATAAACTTATTTCAAGAGGTCTAGAGTCAGATTGATGTTGGAAATAATACTGAGAGGGAGGGTGAATCAGTATTATCATATTAATAATTTTTCATTTCCAAAACAGATTTATATACGCTACTTCTGTGAAGTGAACTAGCGTTTACATGCTACTGTGATTAGTGAAACTAGTGTATACCCAGAGGACTTGTGATTTAGTTAATTTATCATGTGTTGATCTATAACAAGTGCATCAGTAACTTATTAAATAATGCAGTAAAAATAGAATAAACCATCACACATAAGCAACGCACATGAACACCAAGATTTAAGGTGGAAACCAAATGTGGGTGAAAGCAACCTGCTGTTGTCGTCTTTGTCTTCTTTTAATAATAAGAAAATATGTTTACAATCTTGTACTGGTGCAGAATCATACCAGTACACAAGCACTCACCTACAGAAGGCTACAACCTTCTCTCGCTTTCCAGCTTCTATTGGAAGGGAGTTACAACCCCCTAGCTCTTGTACTAGCCAATGTGTTTACTAGTACGTAGGTGTTGGCCTAGAGAAGGCTACAACCTTCTCTCTTCCTCCAGGGACCACGTTTCATAATTTTTCAAACTAGATGCTCATGGTACACAATAATACACATGAAGGCCTCGTTTCATCAAATTTTCATACTGGACCCATTAGAAACTTTGAAACTCAAATTTCATCAACCAACAATTAGTTAATCTGAACAATCAGATCACTGTCACCAAAACACTATGTTGAACCCAGAAACCTGCATCATCATTCAGAACTAGTTGCAACCTCAAAAATCATGCATCAAAATGTATACGCTACTTTATTGAATCCAACCTGCGTGTATACACTACTTTACTGAACCCAACCTATGTGTATATGCTACTTTACTGAACCCAACCTGCATGTATGTGCTACTTCCTTTAATCAAACTTGCATATACCTGCAAAACTACTGAAACATAAAACTTCTGAATCAAGTCTATACTACCTAGCAATATACTGAACATCTACTGTCAATTTACAGAGTCTTACATAGGCAATAATAGAGATCACCCTTCTCACTTATACAATTAATGAATCAGATATCAAACTCCTTATGCATTCAGTTTTACATTCAGATCTAAGAAGACTTCATTGACAGACAACATTAAAACAACAACACTGATCAAATAGATCAATCATCTCTGAAAAACATACTTTTCTTTTGCATACGCTACTTGGAAGAGTCGAACCGGTGTGTATACGCAACTTCACCAAAGTGAACCAATTTACAAATATGAAAATATTAACTCATAACCTTGTTGCTATTCCAGACTTCAGACAAACCCAAATCATGACATTCAAAGAATAAAACAGGTGTACACATTTAGATCTGGCCCAACCAATATCAGATCATTCAATGATAAGTCATTTCAGGTCTCATGATCCTTATCCAACATTGAAGTTAACGTGCTCAAAAGATTTAAGATCAAATCACCAACATAGCCCCTGCAACATAAAATATACTTCAGATAGAAGTATTCCTTAGAAACCCTTTTCACTTGCACACATTGGCCTTATGGTCTTCTCCTCCTTATATAGTTTTAGGCCTTTATCAATACCTCAGACCAAAACCACTTAGGACCCTTGGTATTCTTGGACGGGATCAAATAGTCGTTACTCTGCTCAATATTGTGGGATAATACCATGGTATTGACCCTTGGTATTCTCTACTCTTGACATTCCTTGATTTTCCAACATGTACGCGCTTTTCCTCTTGCGGGAGTGTGTGTATACATATACGCTCTTTTTGTTTTGTGGACCTGCATGTATACGTTGTTTTGACTAAGTGGACCTATGTATACATCTTAAATTGCTTTTCACTGTCCTTTACCTTCAACTTCTTCATTTTGATTAGTAGACTTTAGTCTCATCTTCCTGTTCTTTCGTACGAATGCCCTATTACATCTGAATGGATTTGTTACATTATGGGTTGCCTTTCATCAAAACTAAACCGACTTGTGAGTGAGTTGCCATCAAGGAAAACACTTGTATCATAATGCCAACAATCTCCCCCTTTGGACTTGATGGAAACCATGCTAGTGTTGATTACTGCAAGCTGTAGAAATTTTTAGAGATAACAAGCAACACCAAAATACTCTCCCCCTTTGACATCAAGGGCAAAGGGCAGACTGGGTTACTCTCCCCCTTTGATATACATTATGCCGAGTCTGCAGAGATATGATTCAAAAGCATAACATGACTCTATAACTCAACTAAGTGAGTATGACCTCCCAATGACCAATGACTCATACATACATCAATCACCCAACCAAGTGGGGATACACCATATTTGACTCATCCACCCAACCAAGTGGGGATATACTAATTGTTTATACATGACAAAAATACAACAATTATTACATCATCCATCCCATGCAAAGTGGGGATACAAATTACATCATATGTCTAGTAGGGCTCATTGAAATATAGACCATACGGAAGAAGTCATATCACACCCTAGATCTTTACATGACTTATGCAACAAATGATATTAGTATCTGAAACCATGGTTGAACTCAACAACCATGATGCCAACAATGCTGATGTGAGTGAAGGCTAATGCTCCCCCCTGAACTTGTGCTACCTGTGCATTGCCAACAAGTAATTTATTTAGGCATCTTTGTCAGTCAGATAAAAATCAACAAAGAAAGCATATCGTAAGGCTGTAATCATAAATATCAAACAAAGCACCCATATCAGAGTCTGATCCACTGTTTTTTTGTGAGAAAAACATATACGCTCTTTTAGCCATAGGAACCCATGTGTATACGCGACTATACTTCATGAAACTCGCATATAATAACCTTCCTTTGAAAACTGGATTTAACAGCACGATGATGTAGCAACTACTCCCAACTTTTGTCTGAGATATTCAAATGTTTCTCTAGAAAGTAGTTTAGTGAATATATAAGCAACTTGTTCTTTAGAGGGAACATACTCCAATTTAACCTTTTGTTCAAGCACTTGTTCTCGTAGAAAATGGTACTTAATGGTATGTGCTTGGTCTTGGAGTGCATGACAGGATTTTTTGAAATATTGATGGCACTTGTATTATCACATAGAATGGAGATGGTTGGAGTACATGTGATCTGAATGTCTTGCAATGTTTGCATCATCCAAAGTAGTTGTGTGCAGCAAGATGTAGCAACCAGATATTCTGCTTCAGCTGTAGATAAGACAATCGAACTTTGTTTCTTGCTGAACCATGACACTAACCGAGAACCCATATAGAATGCACCTCCACTAGTGCTCTTTCGATCATCAACATTTCTTTCCCAATTTGCATCTGTATATGCATGAAGATTAAGGTATGTATCTTTAGGATACCATAGTCCAAAGTCTTGAGTTCCTTGAAGATATTTGAAAATTCTTTTAACTGCTTGGAGATGTGATTCCTTTGTATTTGCTTGGAACCTTCCAACAATTCCTATTGCTTGCATGATATAAGGTTTGGTACTTGTTAGATAAAGCAAAATTCCATTCATAGATCTGTAATTTGGTTGGTTTATTGCTGGTGATTCATCGTTAGAACTGAGACTGCATCATGTTACCATTGGAGTACATACTAGTTTAGAATCTTCCATTATGTACTTTTTCAAGATCTGCTTGAGATATTTGGTTTGTGAAAGAAAGATACCATCTTTTGTTTGTTGTACTTGTAGACCAAGAAAATAAGTAAGTTCACCAAGAAAGGACATTTGAAATTCTTGCTGCATTACTGAAGCAAAATTTTGACTCATGGATTCTTCATTGCTACCAAAGATGATATCATCAACATAAACAACAATAATTAGCAGTTTATCGTTTGCAACCTTTGTGTATAAATTTCTATCTACAGAACCTTTTGTGAAACCTTGTTGTTGTAGATATTTTTCAAGGCAGTAATACCAAGCCCTTGGAGCCTGTTTCAGACCATAGAGAGCATTTTTAAGCTTGCATACGAGTTTTGCATCATTTCCAAGAATGAATCCTTCTGGTTGTTCAATATAAACTTCTTCTTCTAAATATCCATTAAGGAAGACTGTTATAGCTCCAAATCTCACTATTATGGTTTGTGATGCTGCACTCATGGCCTAGGGCAACCCCTCCTTCCAGACCTAGTCCCAAATTTAAAAAACAATGTTTTATTCCTTGTACGCGACATTGCCCTGATTTAAACGCGTGTATACGCGGGTAGGCATATACCCAACCCGCATATATGTATTAAAACACTTAAAAAAATATAAAACTCCTTATTTTCGGGTGGAGATCACGGGTTTTACCTATTGATCACCTGTTAGTGCCCGTGGCCCAACTGTTCCCAACCAACTCCCAACTAAAAAACTACTTTGGGAGAGGTATAAAAAGACCTCAAAGGGAAG